>JANSJX010000766.1:0-17146 GCA_026168455.1 Theocolax elegans | reverse complement strand
AACTAAAATCTTGACTAAATGAATATACATTTTATAAATATATTTTGATAATTTATGTAGTACTGGCTCACTCTTACTCTCGCACTCCTCACTCTCCCTCATTTTACTTGCTCTACTCCAAGCACTATATCACTCTCCTCCATACTCACAGTCCCTCATCTTACTCACTGTCACCTTCGCAATCCCTCACTCTCTCTCATTCTTACACGCTATCACTCTCGCACTATATCACTCTCTCCCTCATTCCCTCTCTCTCTCTCTGCCTCTCCCTCCCTCTCCTCTCTCTCTCTCTCTCTCTCTCTCGTTAGCCAAATCAAACAAAATTGAAACGCCTAGTGATACTCGCCCTATAGCGCAATTTACCGGAAGTGTCTAAGTTGCTTGAAAAAATAGTACACAAGCAATTCACCGAATATCTGGAAAGCAACAATCTATTGGTTGACAGACAGGCAGGTTTTAGAAAGGGCCACAGTACTCAAACAGCTCTTCTCGGTATTACCGATGACGTACGCGAAGCTGTTGACCGTCGTATGGTTACAATTCTAGTTCTCCTTAATTTTTCTAAGGCATTCGATACTCTGCCACATGCCCTACTATTACACAAACTGAGGAAGATAAACTGCGCGCATATGGTAGTTAAGTGGTTTTTTTAGCTACCTACATGACCGATGTCAGGCAGTCACGGATGGTATGGGAAACCTACCTCAATGGAGGAAAACTCTCACTGGAGTTCCTCAGGGTAGTGTATTGGGACCTCTACTTTTTTCACTGTTTATAAACGACTTGCCTGACGTTCTGACTGCTAGCAAATACATGATCTTTGCTGATGACTCACAGATCTATACTCATATTCCTCCTTGCGATATTGCTCAGGGCATCAACCTCATACAAAGAGACATTGATGCGGTCGAAAAATGAGCAGTCGAAAATGGTCTTAACCTGAATGCTCAGAAAAGCGAAAGTTATTCTACTTGGTAGTCAACAATACATCAACTCCCTCAACGTGAGTCAACTTCAGAGGATTGTTATTCATAATGTGCCCATAGAATTTTCTACAGAAGTCCTTAACCTGGGTCTTTGGATATCCAATACCCTAACTTGGGACAAGCAGACTCGACAAATTTCAATGAGAGTCCCATAATACTCTGCGCATCCTCAAATACAATAAGAGCAGACTTACCCGTGAAATGCGCAAACTCCTGGTGGAAACCCTTATTTTCCCTCAATTTAGATATATGTGTGCTGTCTATCACAATCTTGACGCCACCCGCGACCATCAAACTACAAAGGTTACAAAAACGCCTGTGTTCGTTTGTAGTAGGGAATTTACCTCTTCGCAGTCATGTTACTCCACACCGTTTGGAACTTGGGCTGGCTCTCAGTTAGACGTGCACGCGAACTGGTTATTGGTACACTAGCCTTCAGGAATATATGCCTAAAAAATCCGAAATATTTAGCTAGTCGTTTTACCGAACTTGATTCGAATACAATACGTCGATCATCTAGACTTAGGCCGCAATTCCTACTATATGCACCTCCTCGAACTGAAACGTGGAACTGTTCCTTTTTAATCTCGGCGTCTAAAATTATTAATACGCTTCATGAAATTGTCTTCGATATCGGCAATTTCACTAGTTTTAAGAGTTTATCTGCGAAATGTACTTTTCCAGCGAGATAAAAATGATTGGGAAGATAGAGTCCTTAGAGAGAGCATAACGCTTTAGCTATCTTGTCCTAAATATTATTGGGCTATTTATTGTATCCAGCAATGAAACCAGTAATTATTATACGATCTTCCTATCAAGTTAGCTATGGTGTTGCTACTTAGTTGTACTGCATCTGTTATATTGCGTTTAAATTGTAGTGCGATTGTTATTACTCAATATCAACTTGTAAATCTACACAGCCAGATAGGGTTATACCCCAAGGCTGCAATTACCAATAAATCAATCAATCAATCAATCTCTCATTCTCTCTCTCTATCTCTCATTCTCTCTATCATTCTCTCTATCTCTCATTCTCTCTATCATTCTCTCTATCTCTCATTCTCTCTCTATCTCTCATTCTCTCTCCCATTCTCTCACTCTCTCCCTCACACTCCCTCACAATCCCTCATTCATATTCACTCTCTCCCTCTTACAGTCCCTCATTCATACTCACTCTTACTCTCGGACTCCCTCACTCTCCCTCATTCTTACACGATTTCACTCTCGCGCTATATCACTCTCTCCCTCTCATAGACCCCTCATTCTTACTCACTGTCACTCTCGCACTCCCTCACTCACTCTCATTCTCTCTCACTCTCTACCTCTCATTCTCTCTCACTCTCTACCTTTCATTCTCTCTCTCTCTCTAACTTTTTATCTTTCTCTCACTCTCTCTCTCGCTCTATTTCTGTCTCTCTCTCTCTATAACTGTCAATCTTTCTCTCACTCTCTCTCTTTGTAAGTATGACCGGACGCTTATTTTTACCTCTTGATTGATTAAAGAAATACTGCTGCCTAGTTATGCCTACGGGCGTTTTGTTTTCAGAATCTTGCACGCGACTATATGCAAGCTATCCTAGAACATAAATTTGTGTGCATCAGGGACTGGTTTGCATTTATTTCATGCCCAAAACTGCAGTTCTCGAAAGTGAGGTTAATTGCTGGGAAGAGTGAGGTCTGAGCCATGTGGTTATGTGCTGTCGTTACGAAGTTGGCAGCATTGTGTTACTAAACGTGCTGCTGCCGCGTTTGCTGCCGTTTGAGCCGTGTTACATCGGGAGTGAGGAGCAACCTGTGTCTGTGATATGTGGCAAATGTGCGATAAACTCAGTTTGTTGTTTTAGTGGACCCTAAGCTGAATTATTTAAATTTATTGTAAACCTAGTTGTAAGATAGTTTTGAGGTTAGATGGTATTTATAATTATATGCCATGTGGCCAGAATTATCGACGACTGATAATGTAGATATTTGCCGTTACCTTTGCCGTTAGTACACTTGTAATTAACTTGGTGCCGCTATTGTGTAATTGTTGCGTATCTTCATTGTATTTATGCTATTGTACCTATGTATGATGCGTGACTATTTTATTTTATATTGCGAAATTGTTTATGTGTTTTCAGTATTATGCGTGCATTATTGTGATTTTCGCGTTTTACCTGTCTACTACGTTGGTATTAATTACTTGTATATTCTATTTTAGTGCGATATAGTTTTATTATTATTATCTAACGAACTTGAATGACAGTATTTTAAAATTTTAAATTCGGCATTGTGCTATATGGCAAACAAATTGTGAGCTTAAATTTTGGATTTTATGAATTTAGTTTAGATGAGTAGGTCCAATAATTCAAGGGCGACAAAGTGTTTCCGTTGTGCTAAGTCTATCTCTTTGTTAATCAGAGTTTGTGAGCAGTGTGACAAGCAGTTTCATCCAAGCTGTGCTGCCACTTTTTTGCAAAACAAATCTGAGGATGTTTGCTGCTTTAATAATTTAAGTTTTCCTGTTGATAGGTCTGTATACTTGAGCTCTTTGTCCAGCAAGAAGGCCTCGGCTACATCAGCTGCAGCACGTCATTCAATTTTGGATTCCACTCGTACTTTGGGTCAAACCTCGCCTTCTTCACAGTGTAACTCAGTCTCAGGTTTGTTGTCCACTGTTGCAGAGGAGATGGAGTTGCCGACGGACTGGGACTCTATGTCGCATTCGCAGCAGGCTGCCTTTCTTTTTCGCAGTTCAGGACGGACACTGCTTCTATAAATGTACGCCTGGATGATATAAATAGCAAATTGGAGCAACAAAATACCCGTATATTTGCCCTGGAGCATGAGAATGCTACATTGCGCAGTGAGGTAGTGCAGCTTAAGGATATGCGTGTGACTGCTGCACTAAATACACAGCTAAAACTTGTCGGTATCCCATCCTCGTGCTCTTTGCCCATTTGGATTTAGCTAAGAGTATTTGTTTTGCTTAAACCTTAATTATCTTTGCAGCGATATACTGGATGTGCGCTCGCTTGTTCCTAAGAAACCTTCGGAATCTGCATCATCTCAGTCATCATCATCACCGTCTACCAAATCCATTGTAATTAGGTTTAAATCGGTAGAAGTTCGTAACTTTATTCTTGAAACTAAGCGTAAGTTTGGTAACATAAAGTGCGGTGATATCATAGCTGATGCTGGGGATTTTTCTACAAAATTGATAAATATTTATGAAATGCTGCCACCTGCCGTACACGAACTCCACATGCTTGTCAAAACTAATTGAAGCCACTGAATTATAAATACATTTGGACAAGAGATAGTGTAATTTTTGTAAAAAAAGACGACAACTCAGAACGTCTGCAGATAAATTCAGCGGCTGATCTTCAAAAACTCTTGTGACTACCTTGCACTCCGATGTATGGTGGTTGTTCTGTTATCCGATCCTCTTTAAGAGTGGCTCAGGTAATGCAAATTCCTTGCTGAGGTCACCTTGCCGAACTGGAGTCTTTACTAGCATTGGAAAAGGTTGATATTCTTACAGTCTCTGAATCATGGTGTACACCAAATCGCCCAAATTCTCTGTACAATTTACCAGATTATACATTAGTACGTAATGACCGAGGTTTGGTCTCTGCCACTGGTAGGCGTGATTTTATGCAAGGCGGTGGTGTGGCATGCTATATTAAAAACGGAATAACTTTTCGTATTTTGGAATCTCCACAAATTGAAAATGTGAATGATACTGAATATCTGCTTTTGGAATTGTTGTTTGATTCCACTAAGGTATTGTTGGCATCAGTTTATCGCAGGCCTAAGGGTCATACTTTGTCAAATTTTTCAAGACTCTTCAGGAATATTGTCATATATATAGCAATATTATCATTGCTGGAGATCTGAACTCGAATTTATTAACTTTAGATTATTATAGCTCGCATTTGTTAGAATTAATTAGTGAGTATTCTTTATATTTGGTGACACTTGGCTCGATGTCTTTATCACCGATTCTGATTTGAAGATTAAAATGTCCAAGCAATCATCTAGCCCTTTATATGTGGTCACGACTATATACTTATTGATTATCTTTTACCTGTTGTGAGAACTGAGTTAAATGTGCGTTCTACCCGAGATTTCAAGAACTTTAATCCTGCTGAATTTTCAATATCAGTTAGTGATGATTTTGCCCTCATTCGGGAAATGCTGGGTGATTATACAGATACAGACTCCTACTTAGATTTCATACAGAGTTCTCTTACTACGAATCTTGATAGGTACGCCCCTTTGGTTTCTCGTTTGGTTCGCCCGCGCTTAGCTCCATGGATGACCGACACCCTTATAGCTAAACGAAAAAAGCGAAATAAAATGTACAAGTTAGCAAGACGTCGAGGTGATGGCATCTTATTGGCGGATTATAAAAGGTTTCGAAAACATCTTAAGCGTGAAATTAGGCAGGCTAGAGACTCGTATTTCGAGCGTATGTTACAGGGTAGTTCGGGCGGTTCGGATTGCTGGCGTCTTCTTAGAAGATTGGGTATTGTTAACGAGTCTTTCGACTCCCCACTTAAGTTTTTCTCGATTGACGATCTATCACAGCATTATATATCGGTCACTAGGCGCCATCCTCCATGCAGTTTACACCAGTTAGCTGAGATCTTAAACATTGCCCCTGTAACGGATTCTCCCTCATTCTCATTTCGACCTATTACTCAAAATGAAGTAGTTGAGTCTTTTATGGTTTGCCTCCCTAAGGCCAAGAGTCGAAGTTCGGGTGGTCTGTCGCTGTGCTACTTCAAGGACGTTTTGCCCTCAATTGTGCCGATTTTTACAAATTTATTTAACCTGTCATTGCAAACTAAATTGTATCCTTCTGTATGGAAGCGAGCTTCGATTGTACCTCTTAGCAAAATTCCCAAACCGTCATCGCCTTCAGACACTAGACCAATTGCGAATCTCGCCCATTTTGCTAAAGTTTTTGATCGTTTGGTGACCCAACAAATTATAGAACATTTAGAGGGTAATAATATCCTATCACCTTTTCAGTCGGGATTTCGTACCTCGTTTAGTACTCAGACTGCCTTGTTGAGAATTACGGAAGATATTCGTCTTGCCATCGATAGAGGTATGGTTACGTTCTTGTTGCTATTCGATTTTAAGAAAGCTTTTGACACTATAAGTCACGCTGAGCTTTGAAAATCCTTAAACATATGAATTTTGAGAATGACGTTATAGAATGGTTTTTTTCTTATTTGGATGGACGTTCTCAGGCAGTTATTGGTGACGATGGAGCTCCTTCGTACTACCACGAAACGTCTGCTGGTGTCCCACAGGGTTCAATTCGTGGACCTATAATCTTTTTGATTTTATAAATTCCATCTTGAGTCGATTGGTTTTTTCAAAGGGCATGTTGTTTGCTGACGACTTGCATTATACTAACACTGTCGTCCAGGCGATTGTAATTCGTGTATCGAGAAATTGGCGGCTGATGGTGCTGCAGTCTCCAAATGGGCACAGGAGCATGGTCTTGACTTGAATTTAGTAAAACCCAGGCGATTTTAATTGGTTCGGTACAGCAGTTGAGATTTGTGGATAGAGAATCATTGCCTCCTCTTCTGATTGACGGCCACGAGATTCCATTGGTTAAATCTGTTCGTGACCTTGGGATTATTATCTGTGGTAGCCTGCAATGGAATGCTCACATCTCTGGTGTCGCCTCGAGAATACATGGCACTCTCCATAAATTGCGAAACTGTGGAAATTTTTTATCATTGCCTTTGCGGAAAAGACTGGTAGCTGCGTTAGTGTTGCCGCATTTTGATTATGGTAATTTGGTTTATTGCGACTTACCGGACTATTTGAATGTCAAATTGCAGCGCCTTTTACATGTTTGTGTGCGTTATATATTTCGCTTAAAAAAAGACGCTAGGTTGGAGGAATTTATTACAAAATTGAATTGGTTGTCAGTGACTCAACGCCGCAGATACTCTATGGGTGTCTTGACTTACAAGGTTCTGACTACTGGAAGACCGGAGTACTTGCATGAGTTGTTCCCTCCACCTAGTGCAGATCTGGGCCGATCTACTCGTAATAAACAATCCTGCTTTGAGCGACCTATCACGGTAACGAATACCTATCGCAGCTCCTTTACGATTCAAGCCATGGACTTGTGGGACTCTTTGCCGTCTGATTTGAAACTTGCGAGAAATGTGAATTTATTTAAGTCTCGACTTTTTAATTTTCTAATATCAGGTGCCAGCGTTTAGTTTAGTTTAGGCAGTAAGTTTTTAGAAAATGAAATTTATGTTTATATCGTACTCGATTATGTGTATATCGTTATATCGTTGTATTTTAAAAGCGGTTACCCGATTATGTTTATTTTGTTATATTTTTAAACTCGATTACTCGATTATGTTTATACTTCTATATTTTTAAATTTTAATGATGTATTGTAAATACTGTAACAGGGTTATTCTCGTACGTCAGGAGGGTTATGTTCGTCCTGTATATCTATTCGATGTACAGGAAATCAATGCAATACCGAGGTCAGCTGTCTCACCATACAGCCGACAGATCGGTGAAAATTACCTTTCGGGACGACCGGAGCTAGCCTCAAGCTCCGAACGACGACGTTGGCCCTGTGTACAATGTGTGCACTTACTTAGTGCACACTTATCCTCCGATGATGCTCGTACTCGGCTACTCAGTTAAGTGTGTCGTGCTGAGTACAATGCACGACACCCGCGGGGCATGGCGGTATTCGCCTTTGGGATAGGAATTACTCGCGGGGTTAATGAATCGACACTCGCGATTAAAATGTCAGTTCAATTTATTCTAAATAACTAAAAATTACTAGGGTACATAAGCTTACAAATTATGTCGGGGCGAGCCAAGGCGATGCTAAAACCTTGGCCCAATAACGGTTAAATCAAAATAAGTAAATAATCGCGGGAACAAAAGAAAACAAGCATATACAGTATGTACGTGTGTGTGTGCGCCCGCCGCAAACCACGCTCCGAGACACGGCGTCTCGATATGTTCAGGGGGAACGAGATTGCACCGGGTATCGAACACCTGGTTAGGCAGAAGGCCTGATACGGGTAAATTATTGCCGGAGTGTGGAGCACTCCGGCTTATCGAACGCGTGCCTACGCGATAGAGAGAGACACGGCGAGAGTATCCGGCCTCTCGCCCGGGCGATATGGTGCGTCGGGGTACCGCGCGTATCCCGATGCCGCTCGCGGATCGCGTCGTACTTTCGAAACGGCGTACGCCTGGCCAGGACTTACTTGCCTTTCGGAGCTGCGAATTGGCACTCTCGATGTCCGCTTTTTCTCACTCTCTCTCTCTCGAACCTTCCTTTGCTCTCTCTCTCGATCCTTCACTACAGTTCGAGGTCGCGGGGCCTTGACCGATCTCACGTTAGGTCGAGCTGCGAACCGAACGATGCTGCCGATCCCGTGTTGTTCGAGATTCGAACGATACTGCCGGTGTGTCGTGCACACCGGCTCTCCGACGCGCTCGCGCATGCGCTTTACGCGTCTTCAACGGTAGACTCACGCGATCGGTACGATTTTCGTCTCGCGTGAACCGTTTACCGTTACAATACTTATGTAACTTGCCTTAAGGTTAAATTATTTCCTAGGCAAAAATAAAACTTCTTCAATCAATCAATCTCTCTCTCTATTTCTGTCCCTCTCTCATTCTGTCTCTCTCTCTATTTCTCTCTCTCTCTTTCTCTCTATCTTTCAATCTCTATATTCATTTCATTCTCTCTCTCTTATTCTCTCTCTCTTCTCACTCTCTCCCACTCTCTCTCTCTCTGAACGTAAGTAACGCCAGACATACTTTGTATGTGCTCCTAACGTTGATAACTAATTAACTTGGTTTTTCACTTTTTGGAGTGAAATTTTTTTTAGAAAGTCGGTCTGTGAAGGGTCTTGAAGCTTTGGCCTAACAAACACCTCTTTTTAGAGTGTTTTTATGGGACTTGGAACGATTTTTCTGAATGCAACATTTTTTGCTGAGTCATTGATATACTAACTGCCATTTCGAACTGGAGAAGGGACTTATTGTTACATCAATTGGAGCCAATATATGCATCATTCGTCAGGTATCGACATGCTGCTGAGCCCTAGTTGATCTTTAAAAAGCAACATCTTAAAAATTTGAACTGGTGGTTACCATTATCTTATGTATTACTACAACCATTATACGAGGGATCGAGTTTTCTAAAATGACATTTTGATGTTTCCTGCCACGCCCATCTACAAGAATTTAAGTGCAATAGTGTCTGGTGACTGTCTATATTATTATTTTAATTAACAATATCGTCTTCTTAATCAAACTTTAAGTTATCTTTCTTAGAGGTTATCTTATAAATTTGTGTAAAATTAGACACGTGGCTTATGTTACCTACTGTCGGTAATATAGATCTAACTTATGGTAATTCTATAAAATCGCTTTGCTGGAAAATGTTAGATGGCACCACATTGATAATTAACTGTATAATTGCACTCGTGTTTGCCTTTTAGGTCCGCTATTCTAAATTGACTGAACAGATGATGCTATATTTTATGTATGTATATAAAGTATTATAACCAGTGATTCCTAAAGCAGTGGATTTAATCAAATGAGGTGATTTATATGGACAATTTAATTAGTTAAATTTGAGGTCAATACACGAGTGGCTTGTTTTGTTGCGTGTAGTTATTAATTTTATTTTAATTACACTATAGTTAGTAAATATTTGCCATAGTATGATAAACGCTGATAGGTTTTCATTATTGCAACTTATGGCATCTTTTTATTGTAATCAAATGCACACAAAGTGTTGAATTTTAAATTTATATTTAATTTGTCTTAAGTCATTCTAATTGTAATTTTGGACTCATTGTAATTTGGTCACTTTTTTAAGCACTTGCGTTTTTTGCTTTTTTGCTTTTGTTTATTTCGTCAATGTCTCATGTATGTGTTCATGTGCTTTTTTTGTAAACGAATTGTTACGTTAATTCAAAACAATTACCTATTTGTTTTATGTAAGCATGTTGTATCTTATATTCTATATTTCATTTTCTTTTATTTAGTTTGGTTTGTTTTTGCTGTAATTTAATGCACAAATAAACTTTAGTAATATTAGCCCAGATTTATAAAACTAATAGACTTCAACTTAATTAAATTCTAATTAAATTTTATTCTATTATAATTATTATTTTTAATTTTGTGCAAAGTGTAAATATTGTATAGGTATTTTTATTCTAGCATGTTTTTTGCGCAATATTCTTTTCTTTTGTTGCTTGCATCTTTAAACTAGATTTTTAAATACTTGTAAATTCATATATGAATGTAAACTTTCATTTAAAGGCTGTTATGTTAATGATTTTTATCTCAATTTCTAACCATCGTATAGTGATTCATTGCAATATTATTTATTATTATTTAATAAATTGGCATAGATCAAATTTGATGTTCACTTTTGTAATATCATTGGCAAATATTATAATATATAAGTGTAATTTCTAAACTCTTAAATTTTATGAAACAATTGTTATTTTAATTTAATTTTATCACTTTTACTTTAGATTTTTATAATTTGAATTTCACCACCTTTCACTGTTGACTTCGATATTAATATTATTATTAGATTTATTTATATAAATTGGATTGCAGGTCATTTACAAATGCCTAAATGTACGAAATGTAAGCGTAATATTGCTAATGATAGTCATAAATGTGCATTTTGTGGCAAGCATTTTCATCCAGGCTGCATAGTTCAATATATAGCAAACAAGCCAAATTGTATTTGCTGTGCAAGATCGTTAGGTTTATCTAATTCTCAACATAAAAACAATTTAAATAGTAAACATAATTTGCCGTCACGTAGATCTGATAGGTTTGATCAGGCCCGCAATTTGAGTAATCCTGAGCTGGTGATGAGCTTAGTGATGATTTTGCCCTCATTCGGGAAATGCTGGGTGATTATACAGATACAGACTCCTACTTAGATTTCATACAGAGTTCTCTTACTACGAATCTTGATAGGTACGCCCCTTTGGTTTCTCGTTTGGTTCGCCCGCGCTTAGCTCCATGGATGACCGACACCCTTATAGCTAAACGAAAAAAGCGAAATAAAATGTACAAGTTAGCAAGACGTCGAGGTGATGGCATCTTATTGGCGGATTATAAAAGGTTTCGAAAACATCTTAAGCGTGAAATTAGGCAGGCTAGAGACTCGTATTTCGAGCGTATGTTACAGGGTAGTTCGGGCGGTTCGGATTGCTGGCGTCTTCTTAGAAGATTGGGTATTGTTAACGAGTCTTTCGACTCCCCACTTAAGTTTTTCTCGATTGACGATCTATCACAGCATTATATATCGGTCACTAGGCGCCATCCTCCATGCAGTTTACACCAGTTAGCTGAGATCTTAAACATTGCCCCTGTAACGGATTCTCCCTCATTCTCATTTCGACCTATTACTCAAAATGAAGTAGTTGAGTCTTTTATGGTTTGCCTCCCTAAGGCCAAGAGTCGAAGTTCGGGTGGTCTGTCGCTGTGCTACTTCAAGGACGTTTTGCCCTCAATTGTGCCGATTTTTACAAATTTATTTAACCTGTCATTGCAAACTAAATTGTATCCTTCTGTATGGAAGCGAGCTTCGATTGTACCTCTTAGCAAAATTCCCAAACCGTCATCGCCTTCAGACACTAGACCAATTGCGAATCTCGCCCATTTTGCTAAAGTTTTTGATCGTTTGGTGACCCAACAACGTTAATTCAAAACAATTACCTATTTGTTTTATGTAAGCATGTTGTATCTTATATTCTATATTTCATTTCTTTTATTTAGTTTGGTTTGTTTTTTGCTGTAATTTAATGCACAAATAAACTTTTAGTAATATAGCCCAGATTTATAAAACTAATAGACTTCAACTTAATTAAATTCTAATCAAATTTTATTCTATTATAATTATTATTTTAATTTTGTGCAAAGTGTAAATATTGTATAGGTATTTTTATTCTAGCATGTTTTTTGCGCAATATTCTTTTCTTTTGTTGCTTGCATCTTTAAACTAGATTTTTAAATACTTGTAAATTCATATATGAATGTAAACTTTTCATTTAAAGGCTGTTATGTTAATGATTTTTATCTCAATTTCTAACCATCGTATAGTGATTCATTGCAATATTATTTATTATTATTTAATAAATTGGCATAGATCAAATTTGATGTTCACTTTTGTAATATCATTGGCAAATATTATAATATATAAGTGTTAATTTCTAAACTCTTAAATTTTATGAAACAATTGTTATTTTAATTTAATTTTATCACTTTTACTTTAGATTTTTATAATTTGAATTTCACCACCTTTCACTGTTGACTTCGATATTAATATTATTATTAGATTTATTTATATAAATTGGATTGCAGGTCATTTACAAATGCCTAAATGTACGAAATGTAAGCGTAATATTGCTAATGATAGTCATAAATGTGCATTTTGTGGCAAGCATTTTCATCCAGGCTGCATAGTTCAATATATAGCAAACAAGCCAAATTGTATTTGCTGTGCAAGATCGTTAGGTTTATCTAATTCTCAACATAAAAACAATTTAAATAGTAAACATAATTTGCCGTCACGTAGATCTGATAGGTTTGATCAGGCCCGCAATTTGAGTAATCCTGAGCTCGTTTTTAATGATAATCTGTCGCATAATCTCAGTAATATGAATAGTATGAATAATAGTTTTGCCAATAATAGTTCGTCATCATCATCGAATTTTTTACCTTCAAATGCCCCTTTGCTACCTTCGAATTGGAATAATATGTCTGAACCTGAAAGGTCAGCGTTTATCTTTCAGCAAATGCAAAGTAACTACCTCAACATGTCAGGACAGCTCTCTTTACTTTCTAATCAAGTCAATAATTTGTCTCAAACGGTATCTACGAATACTCAACGCATTGATAATATTGAATCTGAAATGCGGCAGAGGAGTGTCTCACAGCGTCCTTCCTCTTCTGGACATGAAATCAAGGTAACTGGCATTCCAGTAAACATCACTGTTCCTTATAAGGAGTTGATAAATGCCATTTTAACTCGATTGGATTTGGAAAATTTGGCAAGGAGATATTTTGGAGATTCGAGAATTCAAATTTAAACCATCTGAAAATTTGTCTAGTTCATCGGATACCTCTCAAAGATCTATTTCACTTATATTTAAGTTTAAATCTGTTGCGGTGAAAGAACATATATTGAAAATTAAACGTGAAACAGGTATCATTACATTTTGTAGTCTTTTCCCTTCAAATGCGTCTGAATCAACTAAAAATCTCAACTTATACGATATGTTACCTGCAGATCTCTATCACTTATTAGTTTTAACAAAAAAGAAGGCACGTGAACTTAACTATAAACATGTTGGGCTCGAAATGATTGCGTGTTTGTTCGGCGCCTGGATAGATCGGATATTATTGTTATTAATACTAGAGATGATCTCGATAAGTTGCAATGACTGACATCTGATAAGTGTGCATTGTCTTCGACAGTACGCATTGCCCCATGCCAATCTAGTTTTCGTGTAGCTCAGGTTAATGTAAATTCTGTAAAGGAACACCTCGTAGATATTCATAATTTAATTATATCAAACGGAGTAGATGTTCTTTCTATGTCTGAAACATGGTTAACTCCCAATCAGCCATCATCACTTTTCCATATAGACGATTTTTATTATATAGAAACGATCGAAAGTTAAAATCTGTAGATGGTAATCGAGAATTTGTCCAGGGGGGTGGTGTAGGTTGTTATGTGCGTAAAAGCATTGCAACAAGAGTGCTATGTAAATCGACAAACGTTAGTTTAAATGAAACGGAATATATTGTCCTTGACTTGCATTGACAGAGCAACAAAAGGTCTTATTGTTCTCAATTTATAGACGGCCTAAGGGGCAGGTGTTGGGTGGGATTTTTGAGTTGATTAACCAGTATCTTCATCTATATTCTGACGTTATTATCACTGGAGACCTAAATTCTGATCTTGCAAGTGATAATTACTATTCTAAACATCTGAAAAATCTTATATTTGAAAATAAATTGTATCTTGTTCCCACAGGTCCAACGCATCACCGTGATAACTCTGATACCTGGCTTGATGTTTTAATAACTGACTCACAGGATAAAGTTATTGGATTTCAAAAGTCTGACACACCGTTTATAAATTGTCATGTACTGTCTCTATAGACCTGCTTAATACTCATGCACCTTTTAAATCACGAGTCTTTAAGAAAATACCTGTGCCATGGTTTAATGAACATTTAAGATCAATGTGTAAAGAAAGAGATAGGTTGTATCAACGTGTGCGTAGAAATAAGAGTACTGTTTTACTCAACAAATTTAAGATATTGCGTAAGCAAACGAAACTTGAAATCAAAAAGGCCCGTGAGGATTATCTCTTAAATAGTCTATATAACTCACCTGACGTGTCTAAATACTGGAAAATTTTACGTAAATATGGATTGACCCATCAAAGCAATGATTCACCTTTGCAAAGATTTAGTGCTCATGATTTGATAACACATTTCTCATCGATTGCTGGCTGTCATCCAAATTGTACCTATAAAGAGATGGATCATATTTTGGCTCTTCCTTATGTTGATGATGCAGTTTTGTTTGATTTTAGTCTGTAGACATATCTCAGGTTGGTGTGGCGTTGAAGTTATGTTTGCCCAAGGCTAGAAGCCGAAGTTGTGATGGTCTTTCACTGAATTATTTTTCTGAGACATATCATATTATTATTCCTTTTCTTGTTAATTTGTTCAACAGAATCATCCAATCTTGTGATTATCCTAAGTTATGGAAAAAATCTATAATTATACCGTTGAGTAAAGTCAATCCCCCGAGGGCTGTAACTGATACTAGACCCATTACTAATTTGCCTCACCTAGCTAAGTATTTGATAATATTTTAACTAACCAATTGGTAGATTATTTGGAATCAACTTATCGTCTGTCACCATTCCAATCTGGGTTTAGGAGTGGTTATAGTACCCAGGCCGATTTGCTAAAAACTACAGATGATATTCGTAAAGGATTTGAGAATGGTTTAGTCACTATTATGGTTTTGTTTGATATGAGTAAAGCATTTGATTCAATCAGTCACACCATTCTATTAACCAAATTAAAAGACCTCAATTTTTCATCTAACGCTTTAAAGTTACTACACTCTTATCTGAGTTATCGTGAACAGGCAGTGCTTGATGCGGACAGTGAGCCTTCTGAGTTTTTACCAATGTCATCGGGAGTCCCGCAGGGCTCGACTCCGGGTCCAATTTGTTTTTGATTTATATTAATTCAATTTCCGGAATAATTAAACATTGTAAATATATGCTATTTGCTGATGACTTAAAAATGTATTTACAATGTAAACCAGCTGACATAAATCAGACAATCCTTAGAGTAAATCAGGATGCGCACTCTATCGTTAGATGGGTTAATGAAAATGGTTTGAAATTAAACATAAATAAGTCGGAGGCTATATTGTTTGCATCTACTCAACTGAATCGATTTGTTGATTACTCTAAGCTGGATTCAATTATTGTTGGTGAGGTACCTATTGTGTTTAAAGAAAATGTAAAAAGTCTTGGTGTTACTCTTGCTAGTGACTTATCTTGGAATTTGCAATTAGTAGTATTTGTTCTAAGGTCCATGGTGTCTTGTATCGTTTGCGGTATAAAGGGCACCATTTGCCCCAGCGAATCAAAACTCAATTGGCAAATGCTTTGGTGATACCACATTTTGATTATGCGTGTTTGATTTATTACTTTCTTCCCAATTATCTATCGATCAAGCTTCAGCGATTGTGTAATTCAGTTGTAAGATTCATATTCCATCTTAAACGTGACACTTTCCTTAGACCATTTTATAAAAAATTGGGATGGTTAACATTGTCCGATCGTCGTAAGTACTTTTTGGGGATTAATATGTTTAAGCTTATGGCTACCCAGAAACCGCAATATCTTTTTGATCTGCTGAATTCAATAACGACGAAACAGCGAAGGTCTAAAACGTAATGCTTCAATGTTTAATATTCCAATTGCAACTAGGGATTCATATAAGTATTCTTTTCTATTCAGAGCATGATGCTATGTGAGAAAATGCCTGCCTCAATTAGAAATAGCAATAGTTTAGCTATCTTTAAGAAGGCTTTTTATGATTCCCTGCAGGAGGATTAAGAGGATACGTGTGAAAAGTATAATATTGCTTCCTATATTGGAATCGTATAAGGCTCTAACATTTATGACATTTATTTTCAATATTAGTGCTTGAGATTGTATGAAAATGTGATAATTACACTGATAGTTTAGTCTGATGAACTGATCTGTGATTGATATGTGACTGTTGATGAAATATTAATGGGTCACAAATTTTCTAAATTATATAAGTTTTAAGTTTGAATTTTCAGTTGTATAATATTGCCAGTGGTAAAACCGTTCTGTAGAGTGTTATAATGTTATATGTCATTTCATACTTTTAATCATTAATATCTAATAAGATAAAATGAATCTTAAAGTGTAAAGTGGATGTTAGTGACATGCATACATCTGATAGCATCTTCTCATCACTGACTGTTCTACATTAAGCTTATTTCTACTAATATTACTCATATGTAACTCAGAGTTATTGATTTAATTATTCACTTTCAGCGTAAATTTTTATATGTTTATTTGTATTGTAATTTATAATTGTATATTTGTATATTATGTTCGTGCCATTCGGTCGGTTAGACCTTGGCAAAATAAATATAGTTTATCAATCATCATCTCTCTATCTCTCATTCTCTCTCTCTCTATCTGTTGTCCTATATCTTCCTCTCACTGTCTCTCTCTCGCTTTGGAATCATTCTCTCTGACCCAAGATGATGTTGTGTCGGACGGACGGACGGACGGAGAATAAGAGAAATGAGACAGAGCGAGAGAGACAGAGCGAGAGAGACAGTGAGAGGAAGAGATAGAGAGACAGATGAGAAAGAATAAGAGAGTGATGAATAGAGAGAGAAAAGAGAGAGAATAAGAAAGAGTGAATGGTATAGAAGCGAGAGCGAGAATGAAGAGAGAGTGATAGAGTGCGAGAGTGGGAGCGAGTAGATAAAAAAGAGAAATGAGAGACAAGAGATAGAGAGAGAGAAAGAGTCTA
>JANSJX010000765.1:0-17152 GCA_026168455.1 Theocolax elegans | reverse complement strand
GAGTCAGAGCTTCCCATTAGCCGTTCCCGTTATTGCGTTGCTGCAAGAGCATTGACGCGACGGGAAACGTTTCCAGTGGGCAGTGCGTGGAACTTGGAAGTTGACGTCTGCCAAGAGCGGTGTTAACTCACTCATGGCCAGCCCACCATTATTATTATTTATTATTATTATTATTATTATATTATTATTATTATTATTATTATTATTATTTTATTATTATTATTATTATTTTATTATATTATTATTATTATTATTATTATTATATATTATTATTATTTTTTTTTTTTTTTTTTTTTTTTTCGTGGGAAACTGGAGAAATCTTACATAAGACGACGACGAGGGTCCGCACTCGTCGCCAGTGCCGGATTCTTACCGGCTAAAACTCCAAACCCAACGCTTTCACCTGCCCAGCCCGGAACTGTTTTTCACATTACTTCAAGCTGGGAGGCGTGTCTTGTGACATGCGTCAATTCGGTCGGTCCTGTTTCTTCTTTCCTCCCTCGATGAGACTGCCACTTATCGTGAAGCGGCTTTCTGGCGGTATCGAGCGCGCGCCTAAAGGTGGCACAGGCTCCGGACCCCGCCACGTGAGACACTCCCTCAGCATCCTTTGATGGACAAAGAAAGCATTTGGGAGCGCTCTTGCAGTTCTTAAGGTTGTGTCCAGGCTCGCCGCACTTGTAGCACGACGAGGACCTGTCCACTCCCTTACAATTCCGTTTCGTGTGGCCGAAGTCTAGGCACCGATAGCACCTCTCGACCAAGACTCGATCCCGAACGCGACAGCTTACGAAGCCGACGCAGAGATGCCGCATCGACTTCAGCTTGTCAGCGCTCTCGTGATCCAGCTTCACGATGGCTGTCTTCTGTTGACTGCGGTTTAGGCCCAAAAGCGTCACCTCTCGGCCCTCAGGCGAAGAAAGTTCGCTCTTTAGATGGTCGTAAGTGGAGTCGATGTCCTCCTGCGCCTTCTCTACCTTCTCGTATTCCTTGCGGAATATTTCGATCTCCTCTTGAGATTCCTTACTATAGGCAGAGATGCCACTGATGGCACTACCAAGGCTGGTAACGCTGCCGCTTTCTTAACCTGTTTGCGGATGCAACACTCAACTTCTGCAACGACGGCTGCTGTTGGGAGTTTTCTTTCGAGAGCCCCACCTCTGACGTGTTCGTAGAACGAAGCGCTTGGTGGCCTCTCCCCAAAATCCGTGAGGCCAGCGCCGGCCACCGGGGCTTTCACCCGATCGGAACCGACGGCGGGATTGACTCCTAGGTTGGAGTTGCCCGCTGGGGGTAGTATGTTTTCATCTCGCTTGCTCATAACTTCTGGTTGTACTGGTTTTGGTCCACGGAGATTATTTATTTCACCTCTACCCTTCACGCTAGAGTGACGAGCATTCCCCCATCCGCCGCCCGGGCGACGCGCCGCATACGGGGACAGGACACCCCGCGCGGATTATTATATATTATTATTGACATTTTACGCACAACCGGCAAACTGTCCACCCCCCTCGAAAGAGCAGACAGTCCAACCGAGTGTGGGACTTCAGTAGGATAAACTACTAATACCCACTAAACCCACATATCTCTGTTCGCACCGACACCAGCCCGGAACTGTTATTCACATTACTTCAGACTGGGCGGCTGTCCTTGCGTGTCCAAAAAACACATTCATATCTTATAATCGTTCATTCTCGAATCACATTCGCTCAATCTGTCAGACATCCATCTGCTTTTTTGCTCTGCAATACATTCGTAACGTAATTTGCGATCAGGCGCCAGTTGTTCGCGTTCGTCGTCATAAGTCTCGTCACGTTTTCCGGCGTGATCGCTTCTATGTCCATTTCAAGTCGTTGACGCTGATCTGCCCATCGCCTACAGGCAAAGAACGTATGATCAGCGTCATCGTAGACCCATCCGCAGTACTTACATTCAGGTGAAGCAAGTCTGCCCATCTTGTGTAGATAGCCGCGGAAGTATCCGTGTCCAGAGAAAAATTGGGTGAGATAGAAGTCTACCTCACCGTGCTTTCTCCCCTTCCACGGGGCAACCGCAGGGATAAGTCTACGTGTCCATCGCGCCTGTTGGGTATTTGTCCACCGTGTTTGCCAGAGTTCCATTGTTTTCGTACGTTCGTCTGTCGCAGCGTCGACCCGTCCCGTGTCCGCGCTTCGATCGTATATGCGCTTTCGTTCCGTCGCGAGTAGGTCGATCGGAATCACGCCCGCGATAACAAGAACGGCGTTTTCAGACACCGTTCTGTACGCGCACGTGATTCTTAACGCGCCCACCCGTTGTACGCTAGTCATCGCTTTCGCCCGTCTCTTAACGTGTAACGCGTCCGCCCAGATTTCCGCCCCATATAGCATGATCGAGTGGGTAACGCTCATGAGTAGTCGTCGAGTGCTTGGTCTCGGTCCATTCGTATTAGCCATGAGTCTGCTCAAGGCTTTTGTCTTTTCTTGTGCCTTTTTAGTCACCGTGCGTATGTGAGGCCAGAAACTCAGTTTCGTATCCAAAGTCACCCCTAGATACTTAACCTCGTCTCGGACTACCACGCATTCGCGTCCGACTGTCAACGGTATTCCCGTGTCGATTCTTCGTCTAGTTAGAAGCACAAGTTCTGTCTTTTGTAACGCAATTTGCAGTCCGTGGTCTTTCATCCATTCAGTCACCCGCCGCATAACCTGGTCAGCTTTAGCTGGATCAGGTGTGTGTCACGGGCCACGATAATGGCCGCAACGTCATCAGCGTAAGCAACGAGGGATGTGTCCGTCGGCATCTCCATTCAGAGAAGACTGTCATACAGTACGTTCCAGAAGTCTGGCCCCAGAATGGATCCCTGGGCGACTCCTTCAGTTATTCGTCTGTCTTTTCGTCCGTCAGTGGTCTCGTATGTGAGACGTCGGTCCCTCAGGTAGTCCCTTACAACCCGGAGAAGATAGTCGGGCACCCGGAATGCTGTTTCCAGCGCTTCCAGGATATCCACCCACCTCGCCGAATTAAAGGCGTTCCTAACGTCCAGCGTAGCCAGTAAGACCAGAGGCCTGGTCGCGTGGCACCTGGTGTTATGCTTGTTGAAAATGGTTTTTACAAAGGTTATCGCTCCGATGGTTAGCGTCCTTTTCGAAACCCGTGTTGTCGGTCTGATAAGTCTCCTGCGTCCTTTATCGACTGTAGAAGCCTTGGTCTAAGCAATAGCTCGTACAGTTTTCCGGTCGTGTTAAGTAGGCTTAGTGGCCTGTAGGATGACGGATTCTCAGGGTCCCCCTTATTTTTACTAATGAGAACCAATTGAGCCGTCTTCCAATGTCTGCTGAAAACGCCCTCCACCAGGCACGCCGTTAAATGTGTCGAGGAGCACTGACGGTCGTCGCAAAACGACGAAACGTAAGATTTCCGACGGCACACCGTCAGGGCCCGGTGCCTTGTTAGGTTTCAACGAGTTTGCAGCTCTGGCGAGCTCCGCACTCGTGAATAGAGGGCATTCTCCGTTTGTACGTTTAACGGTTTCCTCCCTCCTCACGGGATGAGTTGGAAAGAGACCGTTGACGATCTTGTCCATCGTCTCTGCGTCCTTAGTTATCGGCGGAACCCGTCTCCCCAGTTGGTGAGTCACGATCTTGTAACCCGCGCCCCAGGGATCCGAGTCCCACCTCGTCCGTCAGTCTTTGCCAGCACTCTTTTTGCTGTTATTATGGCGTACCGCAAACGCCTCCTACTCTTTCTGTATTCCTCGGAGAAAATTAGTGCGGTTTGTCGGTCGCGAGCCCGTTGGGCCTTCCGTCTAAGTGCTAGGCAACTATGTCGGATGTCCGCGATCTCAGCTGTTCACCAGTATGTCTCTCGTTTGTTGCGTGCGTAACGTTTCCGCGGCATAGAGGCTTCACACAATTGTTGAAGAAACTGGGTTTGTTTCCCCGACAAGAGCTTCAGCCCTGCCGCGATTAGTCATTCCGCGAGGTTCCACCTGTGACAGTGGTTCCCGCGCGTCATTTGTCTGTCGAGTTTGTCTAAGTCTATCCGTTTCACGTCCCAATGAGAGGGACGAGTTACCCGAGTACTGCTCGTACGCGATTCGTCTATAAGACCGAGGAGATGTACTGGTGATCGCTGGCTGTGTAGTCTTCGATCACTCTCCATGCTCTCAGTCTTTGTGTCATCCTGTCCGAAATAAGGGTCACATCGGGCACAGAGTCCCCGAAGCCGGGTCGTCTGTACGTCGGCGTATTTCCCTCATTTGCCACTGTCAGTTCAAGCCTTGCGGCCATCTCCAACAGTAGTCGTCCACGTCTGTTTGTCTCGGGCATTCCCCACTCGACCGCGCGCGCGTTGAAGTCGCCCGCCACTATTTTGTTGCCGGGGATGTCTCTCACGGCGTCTTCGAGAGTATCCAGCTTCTCCGCGTATTCGAGAGCGCTATAATTCGGGCTAAGGTAGACGCTGACGTAGGTGACATCGCCCACCGTTGCCCAAACGTAGCTCTCCCCGGATCCGCGCGCGATGATCCGCGTTGCCCATTCCCCGCGCACCCATAATGCCGCTGTACTCGTGCTGCTAGCGAGCCAGTTCGGCGGTGGTACATCCCGGTACTGTTCGCTGATGACGAGATGTTTTGCGTCCAGCTCCGCCGCAATCTGAGGAAGCAGCGCGTGTGCCACGCTACTTCCGATTCATATTGCATTGGAGAACAGTTACCGGCATTTTATTGTCTTGGTCTTTGTCGCTGTCAGTGCTGCTTAAATGCTGCACACGCGCCTGAACCAGCGACGTGTGCGAGGCTCTTGTTGTCCTTTCTTGGGACAGAGGAAGCACTCAGGTGTGTTTTTTGCACGCCTGTGCATCGTGCCCCTCTCGGCCACTCGCCAGCAGCACCGGTGTCTGTCCGGTCCTTTACAGTCCTTTTTGATGTGCCCGTATCCGAGGCATTTGTGGCACCTAGGTACACGAAGCCTAGGTCTCACGCGGCAGTTAACCCAACCGATTTTATTCTTCCTTTTTAAGGATCTCGGTCGCGTTCCTTGCGTCGAAGTCGCATACCGCAAGGGCCAAGCCTCGGCGTTGGATCCAAAGACGTGCACCCTTCTTTCTGCGCTGTCCCCGAGTTCGCGGTTAATAGCGTCCGTAACGTCTCTTTTTCAGTCGTGACACTGTCCAGGTCGAGAAACTCCAGCGTTATCGTAGCTGTCAGGTCCTTTACCTGGGCTTTTTCTCCGAGGGCGACCGCAAGGTCTGTTGGAAATCTTGGCCGCGTCTCCTGTTTGCCGAGTCGCAGCAAAACCCCACCCTGCTTTGTTTTTCGTATCTGTCGTACGTCCGTCTTGGTCTTCGTAGGATCCACCTTCAGACGTATGGTTTGTAATACATCCTCATACGTCTGCCCCTCCGCCGGTTTGATCAAAATCGTGCTTCTGCCCTGTGTGGGCTTTGGCCGATCTGACTGCCGGGTTTGGTGAGCGGTGGATTGCCCAGGTAGCAGTCCGTCCGTCCGTGTAGGTAGCCGCTGCCGTCCTTTTTTTTTCTTTTTTTGGACAACCGTCGACCAAGTCTCTGTTTGGGGTACTTCTTGCGTTTCCGCGACATTCTTTTCTGGTGTGGGGGTTGTTTTGCCCTTTTCCGTTTCTGTTTTTGCTGAGGGGTGGACTCAGCCATACATACGTCGTTGATGTTCGTTGTCGACTTGCGGAGCAATTTCATTCGTTCATGTTGAAATTTGATTTTATCACTTGGTATTTTTAATATCAGTTGAATAGAATTTATCGATCTTCCCAAGTCAGAGGTTTAGGTAAAAAAAAAATTAACGTTTCGGTAGACAATGCTACCCTCTTCAGACTGTATAAAATTTATTAATTTCGATTAGTACATCTCAGAATATAATGTAAACCGGGAACGTAAATGAAAAAAATTAAAAAATATACCTTCTAATATCAATATCGTACAATGTTTACAATATTATTTCGCCGCAAGTCGATTTAAATTTTCGCTTCTTTTTCCTCATTCTACACACGAGGAAACGTTAAACAGATGTATACACGGCGAAAATTTCTGCTGTATATGAAACAATACCAGATTCGTGCTTTCTTATATAGGGATAATTAGTAAGTTTGTGTTTATATTTTTTCTATGATGACGCATGATCAAGGTTGTATACAATACGTTTGATTTTAGATTTAAATTTAAAGGCTTTTCATTCTATATATAATTTGCGAATACTGTTTATTTAATTTAATTGAGTCTTCTTGTTTGTTTATTGAATGTTTTGTAAATTTATGTGTACCATTTCAGATGCAATTCTTTTTCCGTAATTCGGTTCTTTATCTAAAATCTTAAAATTTTGCCAATCAAAATCGTGTTGATTATTTTGTACGTGTTGAAAGATCATAGAATTTTTGTTAGTTTTATGTTCATTTATTCGGGTAATTATTTGTCTTTTTGTTTGTCCTACATACGAAGCATCACAATTGTTGGAATTTAATTTATACACTATGTTATTTTGAGTTTTTCTATCAGTTTTATCTTTCCCTTTAATTATGATATTACTTAATTTGTTTTCAATAATTGGAATTGTTTTTATTCCGTGTTTTTTTAAATTCTGATGATACTTTTTCATAAAAACCATTAAGTAAGGTAGTGTTATTGTTGTTTTGTAGTTATTGTTTTCATTTCTATAGTGGTTAGTTGTCTATTGATTTAACACTGCAAGTCGTTTTTTACCGTATCTATTTATAAATTTTTTTGGATAGCTATTTTTATTAAATACTCTTTTATTTTATTGATGTTTTGTTTGTGGTAATTTTTATCTGAAAGTTTAGTTGCTCTATCTACTAAGTTGTAAACCATCGCAATCTTTTGTGAAATTGGATGAGCTGAGTTGAAATTTAAAAACCGTGCCGAGAAAGTGGGTTTTGTATACCAGTCTGTTATAATTTTATTGTCGTTTTTTATTAGTAATGTATCTAAAAAGCTGATTTTATTGTTCTGTTCAATTTCATAGGTGAATTTTAGTTTTGGGTCGTAGGAGTTGAAAATGTGTAACATTTTCATTAATTTTATCTGTAGGAATGCATGTTATTATGTCGTCTACATATCTATAATAAAAAATGGGTTTAAAACTTAATTTGTTTAAACATTCAGTCTCTAGATCTTCCATAACTATATCAGCGAATAAACCTGATGTTGCTGCGCCCATAGGTGTGCCATCTGTTTGTTTAAAGTATTTATTGTTAAATTGAAAATATGTATTGTTAATTAGGTATTCAGATGCATTTATTATTTCTCTTATTGGTATTTCTGTCTTTTGTATAATTTGACTACACCTTCTTTCTATGCTTTTTCTTATTAATGAACAACTTATGTTTGTAAACAAAGATTGAGCGTCTAGGCTAACAAGAGAATATTCGCTCGGTATATTTATGTCTTTAATTTTTTGTATAAATTCAATGCTATTTTTTATATATGATTTCGGTTTCGATATGCAGTTAGAAAGGATTTTATGAGTCCGTGTCAAAGCGCCAGAGTGTCATTGCGCCAGAAGCGTGGAAAGGCCGGTTCGTATATTTGTGGAGGGGTCTCGGCGACAGCTTAAAAAATCGAACATATATGTATCACTACACAATAATTCGGTGATTGCGCGTAAAATTATAATATTTAATTTCAGGGTTCGCTTTCAAAACATTAATTAGATATAATCATTTAAACTTTATTGTAAAAAGGTTTAAAAAAAAAAAGTAGAATTTCGTCGGCAAGCTTCTGAGTGCGCAAAATAAGTGATGCCTGAACCAGTTGATCTTGCCCAACATATAAACGATACGAGGTCCGAAATTATCTTTTGTGTAAAGGAAAAAGCTATAAACATATTTAAACAGTTTTTACTTGGTCAAAAAAATTATGCTGTTCCAGTGTAATATATTCTGGAAATATTTGAAAACCAAAAGTTTTACTTGTCAAAGAGATTACTTATACGAGCTTACTTTTTTTTAATCATATCTACTTAATGTCAATTTTCTTTTTAATTTTGGATTGAATGTCTATTGCTAATTATCTATGTCTATCTGCAAAAATTCTAATAAGTTATTCTTCAAAATAAACAAGTAAAAATATTTACCAATTGCAGTCTTTTATTAGTCGGTGTATAATTACTTCTTATTAAAATGTAATATAAATACGATCCTATTAATCAATTATTAAGTGATGTAAAAAATATATGTAGTACTTATTAAATAAAAATTTAATTACCTATAATCCTAACCAGTAACTTTACTAATGCTTTTAAGATAAAAAAAATGCCATTATCTTTCTAACCAATAATTCACAAGAGTAGCATATTATAATAATATACATGTATAACTTACGTCACCCCAGTTTTCTTGTTTTCATATTTTTTATGGTAAGAGTATCCATCATCATCATCCATAATGAAATCAATTAATTAATTTATAAAATCAATCAATAAAAAATCACCTCACGGTCGACAATTTAGCTACTTACTTTCTGTTTTTGGTCTTAGTTTCTTATTTTTTTGTTTTCCTATACACAGTAGATGCGCAGAACATTGCTATTACGTTCGACGGTAGAAAACGATAGAAACTTTTGTATTTATTATTCTTTTTTTCATTGGTATTATATGTGCACAATATAACAAATCAATTAATGAAATATATTTTTTCAATAAATTGAATCTTAGCAATTCAATATTGACATTCAATAGATATTTATTAGATTAATTTTTGTTTTGCTTAAAAAAGAAAATTGTAAATAAGAAAAAGTTATGTATATATATTTACCTGAGAAAACATAACATTTTTTATTTTTTATACTTAGATGCTGCTTTGCCCTAATTTATACAAATAAATGTAATATAAAAATAAATTTCCACAGATGAAATAGAATTGATTCAGACAACTAATTACGTAGTCTCGACTTATAACATTAGACATATTAGTGGCTTGAAATATCTCACATATAAGGCTTGATGAAATAATGTTTGTATTATTATTTATACACTTTTAAATTAAATTTGAATAAATAAAAGCAAATTGTTTATTATATTGATAATATTATAAATATATATAATGAGCCTGTCAAGGCACCGGTTTTGAAAGTGTTTGTGAATAGATTTCACTAAATATAAATAAAACTTGATGGTAAACAATAAAAAGCAGATGATGTTTTGCGAGAAATTGAAAAAAGGTAACGTTCTGGGTGAGTACTGTTAACTTTACTTAATTAACAGAACACACAAGCATTTTCATTTACGTACATACATATACGTACATTATGGGTAAGTATATCAAGTGTCGGAAACTTGAAAAATGGTATTATACATTTTCGGAAGTAATAGAATAGTAATAGTAATAATACAGATACAATTATTTTACTTTAAATAAATTTCAATTTTAACCAGAAAATTCAAATAACTTTTAAGAAGTTGTAATTTTTTTTTATACAAAGATGCAAGCTTGAACTTTTTTTAAAACATCTACCGCAATATTTTTTGAGTCACATTCTTTATCAAAATTAAAATTGTCCATTTTTAATTCAAATATATATGAAGACTTTATCACAAAACATTCAAACTTTAGTGAGAAATATTTAAGTGTTCCTATAAATTATTTAAATTTTAATTTAAATTTTCAACCGTTGTAATTTAAATTACTATAGGCGTAAAAGTTATTTTGTAACGACGACTTTCTTATGAATGATGAATTAAAAAAATTAATTCTTTTGCAGTTTTCAAACAATTTAAAATATCTATTTTAAATTTTACTAGGAAATAAATATATGTACAAATTATAAAAAAAGATGTAGAAAATGTATTAGAAAAATAACTCTTTGTTACCAAGTTATCAGGCATTAACACATTATTCGTTTGTTTAGTTAAAATCAATTTATTAAATTAAAAAATGTTTGTGACCGGAATATTGGGTATTTAAACCTTACATTAATTATTAGAACTGAAAAGAAACATTTAAAATACTTGTTACCGAGCATTAAAACCTTTCAGATTACTTTAAAATAACTCCTACCGGGTTATGTGTTATCGGAAGATTGTTAAATAAATTATTTTAATGCAAAGTTCGAAAATTATTTTAAATTGCGCACGAAAATTCCTTCTACAATGCCGTACTTATGATAAAAAACCACGACATATCGAAACATTAAATCGCAACGTGAAACATCTGTTTTTCTACAGCAATACTGGTAACAAAAAATTTAATAGTCTTCTTGAAAATTTCAAAATCAAGCTTTTAAATATTGAAATAGAAGATATTTGCATTCATATTAAAAAATTAGAAAAAAAGAATGAATTGCTTAGTAAAAATCTTAAAAATCTTTTACCTCAAAATCTTTTTAAAAAAATATATAAAAACCAAACAAATAATAATACACGATACCGAGATAATTTAAATATTAAACATAACAAAAAAATAAAGAATTCTACACAAAATAATTTAACCAAGAATACAAACACTAAAAACTGGATTAAAAATTTAACAGATATTGAAATACCTGACAACGTGGCTGACATAATTTCACTAGGACCAAAATTTAGTTTACAATTACGTTAAACAATAAAATTTCAGTCAGTTATATAAAATCTTTAGAAAATTCTTTTTTATGAATGAAATAAATGAAGAACTTGCTGATTCACTAAGACAAAACTTAGTTGAAAATATAGATATACATTTAAAAAATAAACCAAACATATACCGATCAAAAATACCATTTTACTACAAAAACATAAAGAAACGCAAGATTTTATAAAAAAAACACAAAGATATTATAATAACTTACGCCGACAAAGGAAACACTACCGTTGTTATGAATAGGAAAGAATATATTGAAAAAATGGAATTATTACTATCAGATAACAATTCATACCAAACTATACAAAAAAATCCATTAAAATCTCTACAAAAATGCTCTTATAATTTTCTCAAAAAATGGAATGATAACGGATTCTTAGATAAAAAATACAATTCTACTCGTTTAACACAAACTAACACTTCACTGCCAAAATGTTACGGTTTGCCAAAAATACATAAAGAAAATGTACCTTCGAGACCAATAGTATCTACAATAGGATCACCAACTGAATTTTTATCCAAACAGTTATATAAAATCCTTTCTAACTGCATATCGAAACCGAAATCATATATAAAAAATAGCATTGAATTTATACAAAAAATTAAAGACATAAATATACCGAGCGAATATTCTCTTGTTAGCCTAGACGCTCAATCTTTGTTTACAAACATAAGTTGTTCATTAATAAGAAAAAGCATAGAAAGAAGGTGTAGTCAAATTATACAAAAGACAGGAAATACCAATAAGAGAAATAATAAATGCATCTGAATACCTAATTAACAATACATATTTTCAATTTAACAATAAATACTTTAAACAAACAGATGGCACACCTATGGGCGCAGCAACATCAGGTTTATTCGCTGATATGGTTATGGAAGATCTAGAGACTGAATGTTTAAACAAATTAAGTTTTAAACCCATTTTTATTATAGATATGTAGACGACATAATAACATGCATTCCTACAGATAAAATTAATGAAATGTTACACATTTTCAACTCCTACGACCCAAAACTAAAATTCACCTATGAAATTGAACAGAACAATGAAATCAGCTTTTTAGATACATTACTAATAAAAAACGACAATAAAATTATAACAGACTGGTATACAAAACCCACTTTCTCGGCACGGTTTTTAAATTTCAACTCAGCTCATCCAATTTCACAAAAGATTGCGATGGTTTACAACTTAGTAGATAGAGCAACTAAACTTTCAGATAAAAATTACCACAAACAAAACATCAATAAAATAAAAGAGTATTAATAAAAAATAGTTATCCAAAAAAATTTATAAATAGATACGTTAAAAAACGACTTGCAGTGTTAAATCAACAGACAACTAACCACTATAGAAATGAAAACAATAACTACAAAACAACAATAACACTACCTTACTTAAATGGTTTTTATGAAAAAGTATCATCAGAATTTAAAAAACACGGAATAAAAACAATTCCAATTATTGAAAACAAATTAAGTAATATCATAATTAAAGGAAAAGATAAAACTGATAGAAAAACTCAAAATAACATAGTGTATAAATTAAATTCCAACAATTGTGATGCTTCGTATGTAGGACAAACAAAAAGACAAATAATTACCCGAATAAATGAACATAAAACTAACAAAAATTCTATGATCTTTCAACACGTACAAATAATCAACACGATTTTGATTGGCAAAATTTTAAGATTTAGATAAAGAACCGAATTACGGAAAAAGAATTGCATCTGAAATGGTACACATAAATTTACAAAAACATTCAATAAACAACAAGAAGACTCAATTAAATTAAATAAACAGTATTCGCAAATTATATATAGAATGAAAAGCCTTTAAATTTAAATTTATCTAAAATCAAACGTATTGTATACAACCTTGATCATGCGTCATCAATAGAAAAAATATAAACACAAACTTACTAATTATCCCTATATAAGAAAGCACGAATCTGGTATTGTTTCATATACAGCAGAAATTTTCGCCGTGTATACATCTGTTTGACGTTTCCTCGTGTTTAGAATGAGGAAAAAGAAGCGAAAATTTAAATCGACTTGCGGCGAAATAATATTGTAAACATTGTACGATATTGATATTAGAAGGTATATTTTTAATTTTTTTCATTTACGTTCCCGGTGTACATTATATTCTGAGATGTACTAATCGAAATTAATAAATTTTATACAGTCTGAAGAGGGTAGCATTGTCTACCGAAACGTTACGAAAAAAGAAAAATGTGTTAAAATTTCTTTTTACCTACACCTCTGACTTGGGAAGATCGATAAATTCTATTCAACTGATAATTTCATTCGTTGCAATTCATACAACGCGACTTCGACCGATTCATTTATCTCGCTCATTCCGCCTGTTATGACGCGACTAACATTCTTTTGGACGTTTGTTCTCTCGGTCATTCTAGCTAGGCTGCTGCGTATGTTGAGCAATTGTTCATACAGTTTGCTCTCTGCAGCCTCCCAACTAGTTGGCGACCCTCCAATGTGTCTTGCGAGTTTTCCTGAAGCAGTTACCGCCACGCCAGCCAGGTTACCTACCAGCGTGATGGGGGAACTGGGAAGCCCCCGTGACTCTCCTGAGTCGGATGGCGCAGGCAGCACTCTGGTACCTGCAATTGTTATTGAACTTGTCATTTTTTTTATTTTCTTTATTTATCCCATCCCCCCTATGTGTGTGTTTGTGTAAAGTGGTCAGATAGTCACCAGCGGTGGCTTGCACGATCCGTCCTGAGCTGTCCCGATAACTTAGCTCCCCTACAGTCCGGTGGCATCGACCGTTCCTCCCCCACGACTCGCAGCAAGATCCCACCCGATCGCCAGTCGGCATTACTACGAGAAGCGAGATTTGCGCCGTTTCCGATGTTTACCACTGCAAAGGGCAGCCTCCCATGCTGGCTAAGCCGGGTTCGGGCCCAAGAACTAGTGGCGGCCCAGGAGTGCGATACTGGTGTTAACGGCAGCACCCTCCAAAGTGAACGAGCCTGCAGCCACGAGAAAGCTCACTGTTGATCGCTCCGCCACCCAGCTGATAACACCTGCTATGTCTCCGCTCTCTCCAGCATAGAACCCAGTGCAGTCATGCCACGCTCGGAGCACACCCGTTTATAGGATTCTCCCCATTCACACAGGTCGGTCTCGTTTATAGAGCCGCCTTTCAATTATATCCCGCTTGGAAAATGCCCGTTTATAGAGCTTCCTACTGCACATGGACTCAGCTAAATCGAGCGGAAGTATATGTGTGTTTGGTGTATGAGTAGGTGTAAAAAAAACAATTTACCACTATTAGCTGCGTTTGTATCCCACTGTCCGCGGTCGCTTATTCAGTATATTAGCGACTGACCAGAGAGACTGGTTATAGTCTCCTATGACCACTACTCTCTCTGGCCGTTCCACTATCCGCAACCTGTGGACGCGTCCGGTAGCATGGAAAAGTGCTCTACCCTCCAAAAGGGAGGTTCCCGGATATATTATTATTATTATTATATTATTATTATTATATTATTATTATTATTATTATGTTATTATTATTATTATGTTATTATTATTATTATTATTATATTATTATTATTATTATTATTATATTATTATTATTATTATGTTATTATTATTATTATGTTATTATTATTATTATTATTATTATTATTATTATTATTTTTTTTTTTTTTTTTTTTTTTTTTTCGTGGGAAACTGGAGAAATCTTACATAAGACGACGACGAGGGTCCGCACTCGTCGCCAGTGCCGGATTCTTACCGGCTAAAACTCCAAACCCAACGCTTTCACCTGCCCAGCCCGGAACTGTTTTTCACATTACTTCAAGCTGGGAGGCGTGTCTTGTGACATGCGTCAATTCGGTCGGTCCTGTTTCTTCTTTCCTCCCTCGATGAGACTGCCACTTATCGTGAAGCGGCCTTTCTGGCGGTATCGAGCGCGCGCCTAAAGGTGGCACAGGCTCCGGACCCCGCCACGTGAGACACTCCCTCAGCATCCTTTGATGGACAAAGAAAGCATTTGGGAGCGCTCTTGCAATTCTTAAGGTTGTGTCCAGGCTCGCCGCACTTGTAGCACGACGAGGACCTGTCCACTCCCTTACAATTCCGTTTCGTGTGGCCGAAGTCTAGGCACCGATAGCACCTCTCGACCAAGACTCGATCCCGAACGCGAAAGCTTACGAAGCCGACGCAGAGATGCCGCATCGACTTCAGCTTGTCAGCGCTCTCGTGATCCAGCTTCACGATGGCTGTCTTCTGTTGACTGCGGTTTAGGCCCAAAAGCGTCACCTCTCGGCCCTCAGGCGAAGAAGTAAGCACTTTATTTAGGGCTGCCACCACTTCGTCCCCTCGTTGTGAGAGCGTCCAGGTCTCTGATCTCAAGGTAACCCTTCGATCTCGGACTCGAACTTCTCCCATTCCTTGGGTAGCAGTACGCACTTTCTCCGCGAATACTGCCGCATCGGTTTTTTTTGCCTAGCCGAAGCAGGACGTCCCCCCGCCCTGTGGGCCGCACACTTAGAACCTGCGCGCCACTGTCGTCCGGATTCACTTCCTTTCGGAGCTTCCCCAGAACTTCAGCAAACGTTCGGTTCCTCGCGATTGTGATCACCAGGGTGGATACCGGCGCCTTCTGGCGCTTTCTCCTGTCAAGAGGCGCCTGTCCCGACTTAACCGTCGGCTTCTTCTTTTCCACCACAGGCTTGGACTTGGATTGCTCCTTGTCCTTACCAGGTGGTGGCACCTCCTTGCGAGGTTTCTTCTTCTACGGGTTTTAGAGGCCTCGGGTGGGCTTTGAGGGCCCTCCCTACTCCTCTTTTGAGCCTGTATCTTGGCTGTAGTCGCGATGACGGCTTTAGCAATCATGCCTCTTCTCTTAGGCCGCCGACGATTCTCGTGGCCAACTCGATAATCCTCGACTTGGCACTTGTAATCATCGACTGCTAAAGACATCTTCTTCGTTTTCCCGTAGAGCTCTTGTACAAGAGCGTCTACGGTTTTCAACCCTGTTTTGACGACCATGGAAATGTTCGGCTGCTTTGCACAAGCTGCCAACATTGCCTGAAGTTCTTTTTTCAGATGGTCGTAAGTGGAGTCGATCTCCTCCTGCGCCTTCTCCACCTTCTCGTATTCCTTACGGAACACTTCTATCTCCTCTTGAGATTCTCTGCTATAGGCAGAGATGCCGCTGATGGCGCTACCAATGCTGGTAACGCTGCCGCTTCGTAACCTGCTTGCAGAAGGAAGATTCAGCATCTGGGATAGCGGCTGCTGTTGGGGGTTTTCTTTCGAGGACCCCGCCTCTGACGTGATGTTAGAACTAAGCGGTTTGTGGCCTCCCCCAAAATCCATGAGGCCAGCGCCGGCCACCGGGGCTTTCACCCGATCGGAACCGACGACGGGATTCACTCCTAGTTTGGAGTTGCCCGCTTGGGGCAGTATGTTTTCATCTCGCTTGCTCATACTTCTAGTTGTACTGTTTGGTCCACGGAGATTATTTTATTTCACCTCTACCCTTCACGCTAGAGTGACGAGCATTCCCCCATCCGCCACCCGGGGGACGCGCCGCATACGGGGACAGGACACCCCGCGCGGATTATTATTATTATTATTATTATTATTATTATTATATTATTATTATTATATTATTATTATTATATTATTATTATTATTAAGTGATTAAAAATTTAGAATAATATAAAAGTTATTGTTTAAAAAATTGTAATTTGTAAAAGACAAACTAATAATTTTTTTTTATTATCACATGTTTTGTATAAATGTTACTATTTAAAAATGTAATATTTTTATTTACAGTACTATCCAAAAAGATACGCAAGTTGATAATGAGTAAATTGAAAAAAAATTTTATTAAAATTTAAAAATATTTGAATAATTTATACAAATAAAAATCGACTGTGGCTGATAAGTTGGACAAGCATAAACAAAAGTAGCCCCTTTTGCGGGCAGAAGAATGCACGTAAAGTTGATATGAAAAAGTTTGTTATTTTTATCACATTTATTAATTTGTATAGTAAATATGTCTGTTCCACCATTACCTTCAATTGATTCGGGTACTTTACCTTATAATGTTTCAAAATTTATAATTATAAAATTAAAATATCCATGTATACAAAGTACAATTTTTTATTTTAGTAAAATTATTGATAAATAATTACAAACTTTTTTAATTTCAGTAAAAAAATTGTAAATCATTTTTCTACGAAAAAATACATTATTTTAATCTGCATAACTTCTAGGATATTAGAAAACAGATTGGCAGTGCAGGCCGTCCTAGCTGACGCTACATCTACGAAAGCACACGTGGCAGCTAAGTTAAATATATGCGAAGTGGAGTGGAAGCAGCTGGAAGATATTGCGGATGTTCTTAGACCTCTAGAACTATCGACAAGCGTCTTATGTGCCGATTCCTCGCCCATTTCTCTGGTTCGTCCATTAATTAGAACACTAATTGATAATCATTTGCAGACAGTAGAAGAAGCCAGAAAGCGATACAAACGATATGCGAAATACTATTCGAAATAGTTTAAGCAAACGATT
>JANSJX010000764.1:0-17154 GCA_026168455.1 Theocolax elegans | reverse complement strand
TTCTGCACCACCAGACTAGCGCCACCCTCAATTCTCCACGCAACCTCTGCCACCTACTCATATGTCATGTTCTCCTAATCCTTTCCCAATAGATTCATGCGTTTCGCGCCACAATACGTTATTTATATAATAATCATATGCATTATGAATTGTATAATGCCGCTAATACTTGCTATATAACATTTATTAATATTAAGTTATATTACGAATTAATGTCTTTCCACGAACACACTTATGTTTACGAAACTGACTCTCGACTCCGTTAATATTACTATTTAAATATCTTCTTACTCGAATGACTAAAGTGTTTGACAATAACATGACTTCACAAAATTGCAATAGTATACACCAAATCACCTAAATAAGTACGTCATCAAAACATTCGCCAAAACAATCAAGAGACGCCGAAGATCTCATCATTTGCTGACAACGCCCCACCTCCAACCAATAAGTGGATTCGCAGCCCCATCCGTACACCACCGATGGGCCGCCCACAACCAATCAAGAACAGCTACGCCTTCAAGAACGGCGTACCACAAGATGCGCAGCAGTCGTTCCCCTCCATACCACCTCGAGAGAGGACGCGCATCAACAGTCAGTCGAGGAGAGTCGTAGTCGAGCGGACTCGAATAAGTCGGTCTTCCTACTCTCACATGTATAAGAGATTGTATCTTCCCCCCAAGGCATGTAGTTTTACATAATTTCCTAATTTATTTAGATTTTCTCTTAATTCCTTTGAGTATTTGTTGAGTTGTTATGATACTTTATTTCCATTAGTAGATTACTTATTAACATTTCCATGTCTTGGTTATTATTCCACAGAAATTCCATTATCATTAAACCTTCCTCTAGAATTTTTTGTAACATGCGTGTCGAAATTAACAACCTTTCTTCATTCGAATTCGTTTTGCGTCCTACATTTTCATTTTGTGTTAATGCCATTTTATTTTTTGTATTATTATCGAGACCCTACCATATCTTTTCTCTTTATCTCAAAATTAGAATATTTTTTAATACTTATTTCGTTCTCGTTTCTTGGATTTGGGTGCGCGCTTGATTTATTAGTTGCCTCATCACTTTCGAGTTCATTTAAGAGATTATTTTTTTATTTGAGGAGTGCTTTTGCAATCTTTCTTTATTAATTTCATGATTAAAGTATTCTTCATCGTTCTCCCTTATTACTGGGTTCGATTTGGTATTTGTTTCTAATTTCTTAATGATTTTAATTTCTTGACTTGTCTCTTCGTTTCCTTGTTCGATTAATTTACATACATTAGGCTTACATACTGCCTTCGTACGTAAGACTTGATTTATGCTTGGAATTTCATTTAGACTTCGATATTGAGTTACCTTTGAACTCGATTTTAGATTTTGAATTTGATTTTGAATTTCATTTGAACTTAAATTTTGATTTAGAATTTGATTTTGAATTAAATTTGAACTTGAATTATGATTTTGATTTTGAATTTCATTTGAATTTGCATTTTGACTTAGAATTTGATTTTGAATTTCATTTGAATTTGAATTTTGATTTAGAATTTGATTTTGACTTTCATTTGAATTTGAATTTTGATTTAGAATTTGATTTTGAATTTCATTTGAATTTGATTTTGAATTTCATTTGAATTTGATTTTAAATTTCATTTGAATTTGAATTTTGATTTAGAATTTGATATTGAATTTCATTTAAACTTGCATTTTGATTTAGATTTCGATTTTGATTTGGAATTTGATTTCGATTTCGTTTGGGATCTTGTATTTCCAATTTATTTTTACATTGAGATCGAATTTGAATATCTTTCTGATTTTTTACTTGATTTCGACTACCCGGTGGGTCCTGACTTTGAGATTTAATTAGAATTGACTCCTGCTTACGCGATGGGCTTATATGTCCTCGAATTCGCGTCTCTTCTACAAGATATACACTCTAAACCCTAAAGTGTAAAAACTGAACCTAAAAAGTATAAAAATGTCAATTTACTATTTTGAAAAGATTAAATTTATAGAATTCCTCTTTTGAAGAGAGTAAATAACGAAAATTACACTTTGATTAGTGTAAAATGCTATATTTCTATTTTTCTAAAGTGTAAAAAGCGAAAATTCCACTATAAGAGAAGTATAAATTGCGATTTTTACTCCTTTGAAAAGTATAATTTTTCAGATGTTGTCTTGAAAAGAGCAAATAATGGATTTTATACTTTAGGTACACTTTAAAACGATAAAGTTACACTTTTGAAAAGTAGAAATTGCGATTTTTCCTCTTTTGTAAAGTATAATTTTTTTGGACCTTCATTTTCAAATAGTAAATAGTGGATTCTACACTTTCCGTAAAGTTGAAAATGCTAAATTTATACTTTTGAAAAGTATAAATTTTTTGGGCGTTAATTCTCAAAGAGTAAGTAATAGATTTTGTACACGGAGAAAAATTTCTTACGTTTAACCTATAAAATTGACGTGCTCTCTAACCAAGCGTATGTGTACAGTTTTAACCTAAGCGTATTAAGATTCGTTCTAATGCACTCACAGGTTCAACCTATGTGAAATTGATGCTACACATTAAAGACATCAAACTTCATAGGTTAAACCTGTAACGCCACGTGATTAAACTATAAACATACGCTTGATTAGAGAGCACACGCCAATTTTATAGGTTAAACGTAAGAAATGTTTCTCCGTGTACTTTAGCTAAAGTTTAAAACACTAAATTTACACTTTTAAAAAGTATAAATTTAGCATTTTCAGTTTTACGGAAAGTGTAGTATCCACTATTTACTCTTTGAAAATGAAGGTCCGAAAAATTATACTTTACAAAAGAGGAAAAATCGCAATTTCAACTTTTCAAAGTGTAAATTTATCGTTTTATAAAGTTTACCTAAAGTATAAAATCCATTATTTGCTCTTTTCAAGAAAACGTCTGAAAAATTATACTTTTCAAAGGAGTAAAAATCGCAATTTATACTTCTCTTATAGTGGAATTTTCGTTTTTTACACTTTAGAAAAATAGAAATATAGCATTTTTACACTAATCAAAGTGTAATTTTCGTTATTTACTCTCTTCAAAAGAGGAATTCTATAAATTTAATCTTTTCAAAATAGTAAATTGACATTTTTATACTTTTTAGGTTCAGTTTTTACACTTTAGGGTTTAGAGTGTACTTTCTCATTAATATGATCGACCTCTCGGGTCGACACCTCCCTTCGTTGAAAATTTTCATTAGCATAATTTGTTTTTTCTGTTTCCCCAAACGAATTCCTTTTAGGTGGTTTTATTACCTGTGTGATATGTTTTACGGCTTCCTCACCCTCTCTTGCATTGACACTCATAGGGTTAGCGGAAATTCCCTTACGCGTTCCCGTTCTCTCGTTCAATATACTGTTACGTTTTTCTATGACATTAATCGTCGGGTCTTCATACCTTTCCTTTGTTTCGATCAATAACATGTTTTCTTCTACAAAAGGGATACAGACGTCTACAACTCTTAACATTCTTTTCGCATAATCAATTTTTGCACCTAATTGACAGAAAAAAATCGCTTCCCAGTAAACCATCTTCGATTATAGGCACGTTGTCATTTATTATATGGAATTCGATGTCAAACTTTGGAAAATTGATGTCAACTTTGCCTAAAGTGTAAATACTTTCTTCCGTGATTCCTTTTAATTCTAATATTTCATTTTTATTAATATTTTCGTCTTTTGGTATGTTTCGTAATTTTAGTAAATTCAGGCCTGCTCCTGAATCTAAAATAAGAGTTATTTCCTCGTTGCTTCTCGGATTTTTAAGTTTAATAATTGGCGACTTGCAATTTTTACTTAATCGAACATATCTTTTGATGATGTGGGTTCCTGTTTTTTGTAACTCGGGCGCCTCGTGTACTCGGTCTCTCGTCTCGCGCCCTGTTGTCGGAGACCATTTTCGTTTTCCGATCGGTTCTCTCGATTTCGATTATTAAATTCCCGTTTTCTACATTCTTCTATAATATGGCCCTCTTTTTTGCAGTATCGGCATATCCTTTCTGTATTTGTATAATTTTGTTTTGGGGAAGGTTGCATTTTGGCGACGAACATATTGATTTTCTTGCTGCTTAAATTCATTAGTCCGTTTTTTACCTGGCCATTGTTGCGGTCTGCGTGACTCTCGAGACTCCGCCCAGTCATTTATTATAGCTTCTGCAGTAGCTTCATCCAATTTACACACTTGGCCCATTCGTGCTTTTATTACCCAATGTAAACCGCGAATAAAAAATTTTACTAAATCATTTTCTAAAGATCGATTGAAATTATTAGTTAATCTTTTTTCTCTTCGAGCTGCTTCAGTGATTTCTTGCCCGATGGATCTAACCCTGTTTGAAAAAAACTACGACACTCTCTTCCCTTTTCTGTTTTACATTAGCTAATTCACCGTATAATTGATGATAAGATTTCGCAGACCCAAAAATACTATCAAAAAATTTGCAATATCTTCAATCGATTCGAAACTTTTTTTTGCTGCGCTCTTCAATGCTTCTCCACATAATCTCATTTTAATTAATTTCGCGAGGTCCGGTCATATTGTTCATGTATTATGTTGCAAGCTTCCCTACATCCGTCAACAAATTGACTCAATGGAATATTTACCCCATTATATTTTGGTATTAATTCAAGTGCGTCTTTTATAGAAAGGGGCCTCACTTGTCCTAAGGTTGAGTTTGTTAAATACGAATTTAATCTTGGCAATCTCTCCGATACTAAATTAATATTATTACAGTTATTTGGTAAAATTGGTGTGCTTGTAGTAAATCTGACCTTATTATCTCGTTTAACAATTTCAGGTTTCATTGGTTATTCTGATGTTTTTGCATTTTCAATTATTGTATTTTCTGCCGAAAAATAGGTTGTGTTATCGTCTGTTAGTTCGGGTTTAAAAACCTATCCCATTTACTTCTACTTTTGTTTTTGCTTCTAAGTTTCCGATAATATAATCGATTATTAATTTTGGATTTACTCTTTTTTCTATAAAATCGCCTAAAGCTTCAATTAGATACTTATCTTCGCAAATTCTATTATATCTTTTTTGTCTACGAATTCCTTTAACAAGTCAATTATTATAGGTATATTTTTATCGAGGCCTACCGCTTCATCTGACAAATGTATCCCGCTATCATGCCTATCTTTAAAAAATTTTAACAAACTAGCTAAAGATTTGTCCGGATTTTCAACACAAAAATCTGGATTTATTTTAAGCGCCTGCTTAAGCAAAATTGAAGCCGCGTCTTTATTTCGAGAATTCTCTTTTTCATTGGTGCCCATGATCTGTGCTAATAAGGAAGACAATTGCTCTAATCCTTCTTTAAATAGACTGAATTTAAATTAAAATAGAAGTTCCCCGTTTTAGTACGCGTATAGCGTCAAGGATGGGTGGCAATTCTCCTCGGTATAGCACAGGTCATAGACCCTTCCGAAATTTACGTGCATGGGTAAGCCCGAGGTGCTACAATGAGTGAAGGCGAGAAAAGGAAAACAACCAACCTTATCGGGCGGGAGATCTACGGTTGACCGGTGGCTGCAACTGCTCGGCTGTCTTTCTCGCTCTCGTTGATCCTCGATGCAAAGACTCCCTTACAATAGAAATGCGGTATAGACTAATTGGGATTTTAAAGGGAAGAGGAAAATGACTAGTGTTTGAAGGTTTAAAGATACTGAACAATGACTTTCGATTTCTTGCTTTATTTCGCGTTAAGTTTTGGATACAGGAGTTTACCTTACTTCCCTGCTGCGAAGTACAGGTGATAATCACCTGATTTTCAGCTGATTTTCAGTTGATTATCATGCCAAAATCACAGCTGATTTTCACATGATTATCACCTGATTTTCAGGTGAAAATCATCTAACCTTTCTAATTGATTAAATATATATTTTAGATAATATAGTCAATAATTTGAAAGACTATTTAACAGATTCAAATAACTATGATGAAGAAGGGAAGGACGGTATTAATAATTTTATTGTTTGCCTATAAAATATTGTTATTATTTATTTAAGCTTATCAAAACCTTTAAATGTTTATACAGCTGTAAAATATAAAAAAAAGATGTAACTTGTCAATAAAATAAAATTTTTATTTTTAACGTAAATAAATATAAATTATTATGAAGCTGTATTAGTTCGCATGGCTACATTCCTTTCATCGCGTATTAAAGCCGTTAATACTTCTGATGACGTTGTATCATTATGTCTTTTGTACTAGACGGTAATTCTTTAGCAACTAATAGTGCATTAATAGTGCAAACATTTGCAAACGTGCAAAAATACTCACGAAATTACTCACGAAATTACTCACATGATTACTCACATGATAAATCACGTGATATTTTAGAATATTTAATGAATAATTGTTACTAAATATTATTCAAAATAAATTGTTAACTAGGCTGTTACGAAATATAATTATAGTACATTATTTGATACTAATTTTTATAAAATATTATGATAATCAAATATCATTTATATTGAATATATTATAAAAAATATTCTTTATGATGATTTCTAACACATAAATTAAGTAAAATATGAAAATATTATAAAAAAAATAAGCCTAAAACAGTCTCAAATTAAAAAAACTCCTTGTGGGCTAACAGTTGTCGAAAGACTCCGGTTAAAAAATGTTAAACTTATATATATTATAAGCTTCAACTTTGACACAGCGAATAAGGGGCTTCTATAAAAATGCAATTTCTGATTTAATAAATCTAATTTGTTCAAACAATTGTAAAAAAAATAAATAAAATTGTAATAATCTATATATTTTTTTAAATTAAAAATTAGAGACTAACTGTAAATGTAATAAACGCATCATTTTCTCTTAAAAAATTTAGTATACTCGTTGCAGCAGCAACAATTGACTTCACCATCTTCTGCCCTTCCTTAATCTAAAAAAACAACAAAATCACAAAGATTTAAATTCTTACAATAATACATAAATCAGTAGCAGAAATAAATAAAAAAAAAAAAATACATATCTGATAACGTATTAACATTATTCGGTTCATGTGATGTACAATGATGCAGGTTGAGTCGGGTGACTGTTAGCGACTACAGCTTGGCCATGGCAAATTTTATGCTGAGGTTCATCATCCTGTGCTGCCTGGCTCCAGTACCTGTAAATAGACAATATTAATTAAATTATGTCTAATTGACTTTTATTGATTGTATTTGTTAGTAGTTACAAGAATGAAATAAATATTTACTAAGGAGATGGATTGAAATACTAAAAGTGCGGGTGTTATAAAACTTGTTTTCTTGTTTACAGGAATAATAACAACCAATTCCAGTTCTTAATAGTTGGGATTAGTTGCATATAGTTTACAGTTATTAAGGAATCGTTATTTTATGAATATGAAAGGAATTGACAGTAATTATAAAATATAGTTTGGATTTAGAAAATTGCTGTCGTCGAAGGAAATGCTCTCAACACATAGGAACTTTAACTAGATGTTTGATTCCAATTAATTGAATAGGGATAGATAGAAATAGGCTGATTATTAGTAATTATTAAAGAGTTATAAACAAACAATAATATTTTACCAGATTGTGTATGGATGCCGCCCCAATAGACATATGATTGCAAATTGACAGCAACTTTGCAAAAAAAATTTGTACCTGTTTATCCAAAATTTGCGTCAATGTAAGTCCTTATTTATTATAAATTTGCTTCAAATCATTTACATGAAAATAGTGACAGCAAATTTATATAAAATTAAAATCAATTGTTGCATAAAATTATTACTTTTTAAATAGCAAGTATTGCTATAAATGTGCTTTTATTTTGTTGAAATAATATTTTAAGTAAATATAATAGAATACTTATATTATTTTTGTGCAACTAGATCGCACGTCGCATCGCCACAACTAGTAAATGTGTTAGACTCTTAAAATTGCAAAAAAAGTAACAAAACTTGAAATACTTTACAAAAACACAGATTTTCTTGAATAAAAAATACATTGAAATTATTATTTTCATGATTGCAAAATAGCAACAAATTATCATCAAATCTTGTTGCAATATGCTGCACTATGTAAGCATTTACTGATTTAATTTTGGTACCAATTTGCAAAAAGAATTTCTCAGATTATGATATATTTCTTAGCAAATATATACCAAAATTATATCAACTCGTGCAGCAGAGTTAAATAACAAATTAATCTAAATCTGCGTCCTTATTTGTTAGCAAATTTATAGCAATTATTTGTTGCAACTTTTTTTAACAATTTTACATAAAATTTAGGTACACGTCACTATTATGTAATGTCTTGTTAGCAAGTTTAACACAAGTTGTTTTCAAAAATTGTGTAGCAAGTTTTAATGAAGTTTTGTCTGTGCAACTCTGTCTATTGGGGCGGTGATCAAGGTAAGCCTCCCTGTTTCTTATGTGCATCTACGTGCTCACATATAGTTACAGGGAAATAGATTTTTTAAATCATAAATTTGATTTAATGACAGTTGATTAATTTCTATAAATCCTTATTGATCAACTGTCATAAATAAATAATATATAAGGGGTTATTCATATATATAGTGGGAGTATTGAAAGGAAAAAAAAGTAAAAAAGACCAATAAAAAGGAGGTACTGAGACAATGCGGGGCTACGATAGGGAAAAGCAATAATTGTTACAGCACTCACCTATTGAATCATGATCGAAAAGAGGACATCGTGTTCCGGGAGATCGTACTTCATGCTCTACGTATGTGTTTACGTAGGGGAGACGCCTGTACAGGCCTAATATCATCCGGCTATATATTAGACATGAGCCAGTAAGGTACGATGATAGCGGCAGCCGGCAAGTATTCGCGCGCTGTGGTGTGTGTTTAACTGCGTCTCGAAACCGTGTCTCGACGATACATGCGAGATGTATCAGTGATATCGTGCTCGTGGACGTTTGCTCGTCTTCCTGAGCTATCGCACGTATTAATTAAAGGAAGACGAGCAAACGTCCACGAGCACGATATCACTGATACATCTCGCATGTATCGTCGAGACACGGTTTCGAGACGCAGTTAAACACACACCACAGCGCGCGAATACTTGCCGGCTGCCGCTATCATCGTACCTTACTGGCTCATGTCTAATATATAGCCGGATGATATTAGGCCTGTACAGGCGTCTCCCCTACGTAAACACATACGTAGAGCATGAAGTACGATCTCCCGGAACACGATGTCCTCTTTTCGATCAGGATTCAATAGGTAAGTGCTGTAACAATTATTGCTTTTCCCTATCGTAGCCCCGCATTGTCTCAGTACCTCCTTTTTATTGGTCTTTTTTACTTTTTTTTCCTTTCAATACTCCCACTATATATATGAATAACCCCTTATATATTATTTATTTATGACAGTTGATCAATAAGGATTTATAGAAATTAATCAACTGTCATTAAATCAAATTTATGATTTAAAAAATCTATTTCCCTGTAACTATATGTGAGCACGTAGATGCACATAAGAAACAGGGAGGCTTACCTTGATCACCGGCATCCATACACAATCTTGTAAAATATTATTGTTTGTTTATAACTCTTTAATAATTACTAATAATCAGCTTATTTCTATCTATCCCTATTCAATTAATTGGAATCAAACATCTAGTTAAAGTTCCTATGTGTTGAGAGCATTTCCTTCGACGACAGCAATTTTCTAAATCCAAACTATATTTTATAATTACTGTCAATTCCTTTCATATTCATAAAATAACGATTCCTTAAATAACTGTAAACTATATGCAACTAATCCCAACTATTAAGAACTGGAATTGGTTGTTATTATTCCTGTAAACAAGAAAACAAGTTTTATAACACCCGCACTTTTAGTATTTCAATCCATCTCCTTAGTAAATATTTATTTCATTCTTGTACTACTAACAAATTACAATCAATAAAAGTCAATTAGACATAATTAATTAATATTATCTATTTACAGGTACTGGAGCCAGGCAGCACAGGATGATGAACCTCAGCATAAAATTTGCCATGGCCAAGCTGTAGTCGCTAACAGTCACCCGACTCACCTGCATCATTGTACATCACATGAACCGAATAATGTTAATACGTTATCAGATATGTATTTTTTTTTTTTATTTATTTCTGCTACTGATTTATGTATTATTGTAAGAATTTAAATCTTTGTGATTTTGTTGTTTTTTTAGATTAAGGAAGGCAGAAGATGGTGAAGTCAATTGTTGCTGCTGCAACGAGTATACTAAATTTTTTAAGAGAAATGATGCGTTTATTACATTTACAGTTAGTCTCTAATTTTTAATTTTAAAAAATATATAGATTATTACAATTTTATTTATTTTTTTTACAATTGTTTGAACAAATTAGATTTATTAAATCAGAAATTGCATTTTATAGAAGCCCCTTATTCGCTGTGTCAAAGTTGAAGCTTATAATATATATAAGTTTAACATTTTTTAACCGGAGTCTTTCGACAACTGTTAGCCCACAAGGAGTTTTTTTAATTTGAGACTGTTTTAGGCTTATTTTTTTATAATATTTTCATATTTTACTTAATTTATGTGTTAGAAATCATCAATAAAGAATATTTTTTTATAATATATTCAATATAAATGATATTTGATTATCATAATATTTTATAAAAATTAGTATCAAATAATGTACTATAATTATATTTCGTAACAGCCTAGTAACAATTTATTTTGAATAATATTAGTAACAATTATTCATTAAATATTCTAAAATATCACGTGATTTATCATGTGAGTAATCATGTGAGTAATTTCGTGAGTAATTTCGTGAGTATTTTTGCACGTTTGCAAATGTTTGCACTATTAATGCACTATTAGTTGCTAAAGAATTACCGTCAAGTACAAAAGACATAATGATACAACGTCATCAGAAGTATTAACGACTTTAATACGCGATGAAAGGAATGTAGCCATGCGAACTAATACAGCTTCATATAATTTATATTTATTTACGTTAAAAATAAAAATTTTATTTTATTGACAAGTTACATCTTTTTTTTATATTTTACAGCTGTATAAAACATTTAAAGGTCTTTGATAAGCTTAAATAAATAATAACAATATTTTATAGGCAAACAATAAAATTATTAATACCGTCCTTCCCTTCTTCATCATAGTTATTTGAATATGTTAAATAGTCTTTCAAATTATTGACTATATTATCTAAAATATATATTTAATTAATTAGAAAGGTTAGATGATTTTCACCTGAAAATCAGGTGATAATCATGTGAAAATCAGCTGTGATTTTGGCATGATAATCAACTGAAAATCAGCTGAAAATCAGGTGATTATCACCTGTACTTTCGCAGCATGGTTGAGAAAAAAACTAAAGAGCAAGAGCGCACACCCCTGCGCGACATCCCTATTTATATCAAGGGTTTGGGGTGGAGTTTGGTTCCTCCTGACCAATCAAATATTGTACATTTACTTAATTAATTTATTCTTTGTCATGCGTGACCTAATTAAGTTATTGGCTAGAATTTTTCAAGGCGGTTCCTGTCTTTGACGAGGACATCCTACTTTACGTATTAAATGTGTGCGCACGTGTGTGCGTATGTGTGTGTGCGTATGTGTGTGTGTATGTGTACGCGCATGTGTGTACGTTGCGTCTATCATGACTCGACAACAAATAAAATTGTCAACAAAAAACATAAAATAAAATAAAAAAGTATTACACATTTTTCTGTTTATGTTAGTTATTCATCCATCCACTTATTAACCGCAGTCAATGCTGCTTAACTTTCATGATCTATCATTTCTCAGTCTATTCTCAATGCTACATTCACAAGCATTTACAACGATAATAAAACATATTTGAAGACATTTCAAAAAACCCAGTTAGAATTTATTTTAATGTTATAATTTTAATGGAATAAACATATTTTTAAAAATATGGGACAATTTCAAGTTAAAATTTAATATACACTAGCTAAAATCCTCGCTCGCTCACGCTTGCTCGATGAAAAATCATATATAATAGATAATATTAAATTAAACTAAAAAATATTTTATTATTTAACTACGTTCAATTTATTATTTATTAAATTGTACCCATATAGATTTATTATCATATGTATAATAATTAATGATTATTATTATTATACAATGAATTAAAATGATAATATTAAAAAAATAGAAATTATCTATAAAAATTAGGAGTTGTGCAGGTAGCCCAACTACCCGACCCGATCGGGTTCGGGTATTTTCTTCGGGTTCGAGCGGGTACCGGGACATTTTCGGGACCCAAAAAATTTAACAGGTAACCCGTAATTTGCGGGGTACCTGACAATTTCGGGTAGTCCCAATTTTTCGGGTAACCCGAGTATTTCGGACAGTCCGAAATTTTCGGGTAACCCGAGAATCCGGGTTGACGAATTGTTCGGGTAGACCGAGTAGTTCGGGTATTTCGAATTATTCGGGTAATACGAGTATTTTGAGGGCTCGATAAAACTAGGTAAATTTCTGCCAGGGTTTATTTATTAATTTTTTTTTTGGTAGGTTTCCACGTACACCTTTTTACAGGTTTTACGTATCCCTTACACCTTTATTCCATTTCCAATTTTACCCCCCCTTTACCCCACCATCTCGTATTCGCCCGGGGTTAAGCCCGTGGAGAGAGGGAAAAACCTGTGGCCAAACCCGTTGGGATACATGCCATTTAGCAAAAACCTCCTCCGAGAAGGGCGGTGTATCGAGAACAAATCTGGTTGGGTGGCAAGGTCACATTGCGTAGATTTTAACACCGAAACCGAATGTCTCATACCTCCTGCTCACGTTGTGGAATGTGAAAAAAACACCTAACAGATCATTTAAGCTATGTATGATAAATATTTAGGATTTTGCGTGAGTAATCGCCATCACATTTTTCATAGAAACTACTGAAAGAAAAATATCACATAAAATATGTATGATAAATATATAATTTTTTGGTTGAGTAATCGCCATTACATTTTTCATACAAACTACTTAAAGAATAAAATAAAATAAAATACGTATGATGAATATTTAATTTTATTTTGCATAATCGCCATCACATGTTTTCATACATCATACAAAACTGCTTAAAGAATAATAAAATTAATAAAATGTGTATGATAAATATTTTCTATTTTGCTTGAATAATAGCCATCACATTTTTCATAGAAACTACTGATAGAAAAAAAATCGCATTAAATATGTATGATAAATTTTTAATTTTAGGTTGAGTAATAGCCATAATATGTTTTTTAGACGTTGTTTCAACGTTGGTTTCCACCCATCGCGGCAACTTACAAATATTAGCGGACATCTTCCACGTGTAGCATCGTTTCTCCAACGTTGCAGAGACTTTCATAACAACGTTGGAATGTTGCTAAGATAACGTTGCCCGTAACGTTGTGACAACGTTGTGTGCTAGTAGGGTGATTATCACCGGTTTGGGAGCATAAAAGAGCGATGTTAAAATAATAAAAAAAAAAAAATATTTCCAGTTATTCAAAATAATAATATACGGTTTGTGAATTACTTTCGAATGACAGCAACTCAGTTTGAAGAGCTTTTGTGTATTGTAGGCCATCGCATTTATAAACAAATCATATAAGACAGCCAGTAAGCCTTGGAGAAAGATTGTGATTACACTGAGGTAAATTATATACATTTTATTGCTTAAAAAAGTAATTATTATGAATCAAACAATATTTAATCTTTATTTATGTAATTATTAATCTTTATTTTTGTAATTATTTATCAGGTATTTAGCATTTGGAGACATGATGAGTTCTGTACAATATCAGTATTGGCGAGGCTTGACTACTGTAAGTAATATTAAACTGGAAAACCTATACTGCTATATGGGATTGTCTTCATAATCATGTTTTACCACCACAATTGAAATCACAAGATTGATTGACCAATTGCAAAGGATTTGACGGAAAACACATTGTAATACAGATATACATTTTAAGTGGCAAATTTGCTTACATTTTTCTGCTATTTTGTCAATATTGTCTCAATTCTTATTTTATAACCATTTTTCCACGTGATTATCACGTAGATATCCACGTAATAATCACGTGATATGTGAAAATTTTTTTTTTTTTATAAATGTAATCTTAGACACGGAGTTGATGGGATTCAATTTCTCAGAAACTAAACTGGCCATTCGGTTTTGACAAAAAAAATTCTTAATATGCCACGTTATTAATATACGAGGCAAAGTAAAGGCAAAGAATATGATCAAAGTAGCTTTTACCTTCCTACTTGCCTCCATATATGCCCTACGCGCACGCTAATCTATAGCGGGAAACTGGCAGCCACCTATCGGTCGTAACTGGTAATACCGTGAACAAGTGCAGTAGTCATATTTCAAAACCGTTTCGACCTCAGGTACGTTATTAAATGATATTTTTTTAAATTTAATGCAGTATTTATCAAATTTTTATAATTTCAATTTCAGGAACATAATGGTTGCATATGGATTTGGAACACACATACCATGGAAATCACTGCAAAACAGGTTAGAATTGAAGTAAGTAAATATTTTCTAGATTCAAATGTGATATATTTGTTGTAAATAAAGTTAATTTAATTTAAATAAATATTTTCGTCCACAACTTTTTGTTTTTAATACTTTCCTCGCTGGGCTAATGGGATTGTTATATATATCCCATAGAGGTTGACGATTCATTACCTCCATAATTAACTGCTCCTCTTGGTCCAATTTAATCTGTACAGCATTAAAACTTTTTACTGCTTCTATTCGAGGTTGATAGGCTAATATTGGATTGATTGTTATTTGCAGAATATTCTCTTCATTGCTTATGAAGTTCTGCTTCATTATACTGCTCGCTTGTCAAAGAGTAAATACAATTTAATATAAGCTGCAAATACTTAAATCAAATGCATCTATTTACCACTAACTCCCCATAACAGGTTTGAATCATAATCAATAAAAAATTGTCTAAAAAACTTCAGGCAGTAGTGTTTTGAAGCATCATTTTCAATGCATCTAACAGAGCAATCAGTATTCTGAAATATACAAAAATTATCGTTGAACAGAATACAGAATTTTTTAAATAAATAGATCAATTTTTGGTTTATATATAATTATTGGTGAATCATAACCAACATATAATACATGTTTACCTCAGAATCTTCCATTTCTATCGTAGACATTTTACTTATTAAGCAATATAATTAAAATATTAATACTAATTTAAAAATAATTGCAGTTTGAATCTTTTTAAAGTGCCGCTTAAGTACATTACGCTGCGAAGTTGCAAAGTTAAATCAGTTTTGTAGCGTCACGTTCAAAGTTTGAAGCATACAAGGAAATTTTGAATTGGCCATAGACAAAAAATATATAGAGTAGACTTCATTTCCAGCATTACAGCATTTCGGCGATAGCATGAAATTGCACCTTTAATGTTAATCCACCTGGATCGTCTTTCTGCACTTTACAGTTGGGAATGCAATACTTCATTGGCATATTTAATTAGATATTTATAACAATTTTTCAGAATAAATATAAAAAAAACATTTTATTAGCGACTGATACGCAAGAAAACAAACAGAATCATATGATGTTGCTTATATATATTTATACACAGAAATGTATGAACCAATCACGTCGCGGTGCGAGAGAGACAGCGTGCCATAATATAACTTATATTTCTGTCTCTTTTCCCGTACTACAATTTTGTCGTAAGGAGGCTTTCTCACCACCCCCCTCCCAGCCGTGAAATATATGATATTGTAAAAAAAAAAAATATACATCGATAGGGCCCTAATTGTACAGTTCATTAATAATATTTATTAAATTTGTACAGTTCTATGTTTGGCAGAAAAAAAATATTGAAAATCTGGTCAAATACAAAATGTTTAAACACGTGTAACTTGACTCCTATAAGGTTTCTGAACCATTAAAATGCATAGAAAAATTGAACATTTTTTTCTTTAATTTGTACAATTTCAATTTATTGATAATAATTATTAGTTTTCATGCAAATCGATAAAAACAGTAAAAACTGCACGACTCCCAAGATGCAAGCATAATGCGCATGCGCAATCTAGCCCGAGCTAAGTGCAGCAGCTTTCGTAAGTATTTAATGTTAATAAAAGATTAAAATTTAATTTTGATCTGTCGCATATTCGTTTAATCATTTGTCCCTATAATACTAATAAAACTAATATTGGTCATCATAAACTTATTATATATATATATATATATTGTAGCGAGTACTACCTTACGACGGCCGATGGTATACTTATTGATGTAAATAGCCACGGATGGCGCCCCACTATTGTTTCCAGCGTAAACAATAGTTTGTAAATGATGTTGTTTCTTCGTGATTGCAGCAAACTGGTGCCACCTCAAACCAACCAGATGGTACCAGTGTGCAGGAAGTAAATATCGTTTGGTATGTAATTGTAATCAATTAAATTGTTATTTAATTGAAAATAGTAAATACATTAATAAAGATTCTTTTAATAAGATATGTATTATATGTATTATATGTACTAGTCTGCTCTCTAGCATGCTGTCAATAATTATAATAATTATTAATATAATAAATACAAAAAATATGTAAATGAAATAGTTTTTTTGTCATTAAACTCCTTTCTTTCATTTAAATTAAAAAATAAAATATTGTTCAACTGGAAACAATAGTAGGGCGCCATCTAGTGGTTTTACAATAAGTTTCATCGGCCGTCGGTAAGGTAGTGAACTGCTTTTTACTCGCTATGTATATAATTTATAATTTATGATGACACTTTTATATTTTATCATCATTAGTAAACTAAATTAGCTAATTAATTCATGATTAATTTATGGTCCTTTTATATAAATTAGATGTGAGGCGATTTTTGTGAATACATTAACGGCTAAACTTTAAAAAATGTATGTAATATAATACTTTTGAACGATTCAAATAATTACGATAAAGGAGTAGTATTTTTTGTTGTCTAATTAGCATTTTTGAAAGTTGCCTCACTTAGTTCGGGCGCACTGCGCATAGCGCATTATGCTCGAAACTTGGAGTCATTCTGTTTTACAGTTTTTATCGATTTAAGCCAAAACGAATAATTATTTACGATAAATTGATGATGTACAAATTAAAAAAATAATTGTTCAATTTTTCTGTGCATTTTA
>JANSJX010000763.1:0-17161 GCA_026168455.1 Theocolax elegans | reverse complement strand
CTGGCACTTACAGTGCTTGAGACGCGATCGATGGTCAAACAACCTGTAAAACATGTGAGGGCCAGAAATGAAAAATAATAGTGTAAGATACTTTTCATATAAAAAAAATCTGTATTCAGATTGGTAGAAATTTTTGCATGGTTCAAAATACTTGTCGATTACAGTTGATTTCAGTGCTTTCAATTGCAGAAACTTTTACGAAGTTTAAGTAATATGTATAAAAATGTTTATATAAAATATAAATTTATGGTACGATTCAAAATACTTGTCGATTTCAGTTTGATTTCAATTCTTTCAATTGCAGAAATTTTTTATACGAAATTTTCGTAATATTTATAAAAATGTTTCATTAAAATTCAAAGAAATAGATAAAATAAGGTAGTTAGAAATTAAAATTATTTATTTATCAGATAACAATTTTCAAAGTTTGATTAGAATAGCACAATACTTGCGGGTTTTGACACCTTCTTGGAAGGTGTTTTCGAATTGAATACTTTCAATTGCAGAAAAATATTATGGAATATAAGTTACATATAGAAAAGGTGTAATAAAAATATAAATAAGTAGAGAAAATATGGGAATTAGAATCAAAGATATTTTTTACATTATACGAAGAGTATACCGTACAATATTACCGACGTTATAAACGTACTGCGTACCGTCGTATAGCGGCTTATCACCCCGAGCAAAGCCTCGAAATGCGTAGACAACAATTGCCACGTCAAACAGTGCATAATACTCTTGAAATAGTTTCAGCTCTTCGATACCACACCCCGTTACAGGTACAATAACTCGCGCAGCTCTAACTAATTTCTCGGCTTGCTCTTTCTGATATTTACCGGCACTATTGCGTATTTTTAACCATTTTTTATGTAAAATACCGGAACGAATTTTACCGCGTATAGCGTGCACGTGCGCAGTACCAAAGAGCGCGGTAAACACAAATCGTCAGTATTTATAATATTTAAAATTGATCTCTTGTACACGTGCTCTGTTGTAAGCTTAACTCGTCCACGACCTTCCGGTACAGAGACAACATTGACACTTATTTTCAACGTATCGTCAATTTCGAAACCGTCGTTACTTTGCGCTACACTAGCAAGCAAATCAAACAAGTCATTGGGCCGAAAATCGCGCATCAATCTACACGAAATCCAGACAGGACCCTGACGAAACCATTCCGAATTGACAGACACACCTATATAATCCGTGAGACGTACATTTTCGCTTACACGGCCATAAAGTTCATAAACAGCCCTCTCTAACCAGCTGCATACATCTGCCCCCGCTGGTGGTTGGACTATAGTTGCAAGTAGTTCGTGTCCTCGTAGCTGAAATCGTCGGTAAAATCGCGTTGATTCTTCGCGAATGTCGATATATTGAGCAGTGGCTCCGCTTACACCTGCCCCACACTGATTATCTGACCTGTTGACTTTACAGGTAGTTATTTCGCTGTCTTTTTTTTTTTTGTTAAACGTATGCAAAATGTAGACTTACAATCATCGGTATCTGACGACTCATCGGCAGTGTCGGTACCGCTGGAATCCTCAGACTCCATAGGTAGCGAATGCACTGACGGTCGAGCAGGTGTCGCGTCTACACTCAATAGAAGAGCATCACCCTCGTCATCGGTCATCATTGCATCAAAAGCTGAAATTTCAGAATTTTTTATAAATCGCACAAGTCAATTATGCTATTGTAAAATTTATTACGTACCGAGAATAGTGCGATACTGCAGCATAAGATCTTGCAGCTGACCAACATTGTGTTGACCACGTCGTGCAATACACGCACCAACGACACGTATTATTTCTTTTTTATTTTCAAAAATTCCACGATTGTATAAATATATTATTGTACGGGTGCTACAATACGAAAGAATATACTTTAATCTACTGAACAATTCGTTGATTGTGCAGTATTTCAAATTTTTCTGCCACTTGTCAGTACAAAATAGCTTGACTACTGGTTCGCGTTGAATCGCTACACTCAATATCACGTGAACGATTCTCAACAATACCGACTTCTCCATATCGAGATAGACACACTATTTTCACCTTGTCACACGCAAAAGAGGAAGCAGAACCCCGAAACACTGATAAATCTCGACGGAAACATCACCTTTTTATAGTGCCACCAGCCCGCCAAGAAGGGTAAAATAGTGGTGGGGTTGTATGCACAGTGATGGAAAAAATGCATAAATTCGACAATTTTGCACGAATTTGAAAATGTACTGTCATTCTTCTGATGCGAGTGACTCTACAGTATCTAACACGAATTGATTGGACCGAAAGTTAACGATTGCTAGTCGATAACTTTCTCAATAATGGTTATAACAATTCGCGGCATAAGGATATTTTGTTCGTCTCTGATCAAACGTTACAAAAGTGTAATACCGCGAATTGATCAGATTAATATTTAGAGAGTTATCGATTATCGATCTTCGAAATATCGATTCCATCAATTCGCGACATAGACATTTTTTCCTGTGTTCGAAGCACTTTATGTGGTGACATACGAGAAAAACCGATAGAATAATTATTTGTAGTCATATCGATTATCGATCACGAAGTATCGATTCAATCATTTCCCGATATAGACGTTTTTTGTTTGTCTCTACCATTACTATACACACGTAATATCGCACCGAGGTAAAGACAATATTCACGAAATCAATATAACTCTTTACCTCCACATTTTTCTGCTCTCCTAATACTTTTAATTTTAATTAACGTGATTAAACGATAAATACCAATCGGATCAATTCGCGGTATAAGAGTTTTTTGTTCGTCTCTGGTCAATCTTTAAAAAAGGGTAATACCGCGAATTAATCAAATTAATATTCAAAGAGTTATCGATTATCGATTATCGATATATCGGTTTTACTCAATCACCGGATATAGGTTTTATCTTACAATTTGAACACTTTATACAGCGACATACGAATTAAAGCAAAGTTATAATTATTTGTAAAGATATCGATTATCGATCACCAAATATCGATTGAATCAATTCGCGGTATAAGGGTTTTTTGTTTGTCTCTTCTCGTGCTATACAAAAGTTAAATACCGCGAATTGATTAAATGTATCTTAAAAGAGTTATCGATTACCAATTATCGAAATATCGATTCAATTAAATCGCGGAGTAACGATTTATCATTACATTTAAACGTTTTGTATAATGGTTTACATAACAAAACGATAAAATAATTATTTGTAAAATATTGATTATCGATCACCAAATATCAGTTTAGCTTCAGTTGGTGGTAAAGAGTTTCTCTTTTCTCTAGTAACAACGAATAAAGATTTCTCCTTTTAAACATGAAATATTGATGTATTCATCAAAGCGAATTAATGGACGATTGTAAAGGCGAGTCGAGTCATCGTTTAGACCGCCATCGCAAAACCTAGTGAAATTTTAGATTTAGGCGGTGAATACTCTTTATCTAACGAATAAAAGAAAGCGGTGGGCGTATATAATGTTGAGGAGTGGGGTCCTTGACAGCTATAGGTGCAAAGTGTCACCGCCTTTTTAATATAGCGTTACACTTCTTTTACCAGCTCTATTCTCCTAATACATTTTATTAAGAAAATCACTTTGATATCGATTTTAATCGATTCAATACCTACAATCACACCAACAATATGACTTTTTATTCAAATTAGAATATTTTAATTGTATTTTCGATTGATATATCGGTAAAGCGATGTAAGTAATTTAAATTATACTTGTATGTGGGTATGTATTAGCATTACACGCAACCCGTATTCTTTCAATCCTTCGTACGAGGTATACTGCAATTTAGTTGGGATTCCATTTATTTATTTTTAAATGTATAACTTTTAAAATTCCATTGTATTTCAACTATATCGTTAAAATATGTAAATTGATATATATATATATAAAGGAAATATTCAGAGTAATAAGCCACAGAGTGGGAATAAATTTTGTAAATTTTGCAATATTTATCAGAACTAGTACGTGCGAAACTAATTTTGCGATGGCTACAATATTTAAACGTCAGCAAATTTTAGGGTATGGGTGGTGGGAGATAGGTGATTGAAGCGCAAAAGCTTCCAATAGTGGTCAGATTATCATCCGCCGCGAATGCGATCAGTTGTGTGTTTCCTGGTTAACGACGTTCACGAGGAGAAGAACAAGACGACGAAGTCTCTATTGGTAAATAAAAATATTTTAATTAAGCTCTCTCTCTCTCTCTCACTCTCTCTCTCTCTGTCTCTCTCTCTCTCTCTCTCTCTCTCTCTCTCTCTCTCTCTCTCTGTCTGTCTCTCTGTCTCTCTCTCTCTCTCTCTCTCTCTCTCTCTCTCTCTCTCTCTCTCTCTCTCTAATAACCTTGACTTTTAAGAGTGGTGGTACTATGTACAGACACAACAAACCAGACCTTGACCTCGAGTAGCTGCCATAGACGGGGTTACTCGAGGTCAGTGGGTAGGTGGTGGGGGTTTGTTGTGTCTGTCCATAGTACCACCATAACTACTCATATGTAATCAAAGAAGTTTTAAAGTCTCCTGAGAAATAAACATGTGATACATAAATTTATAATACAATAAATGTTGGAAACTAAGCTATATTTGTAAATCAGTTTTTACAATAATAAATTATTCTATTCTACAATCTTATTTGTTAGAGTAATCCTTAATTATATTATTACTAGAAGTCATTTTTTTTTCTTGTAAGAAAAACTGTGCGTACACAAAAGTCACATGTAATTCCAAATACTATACCAAATAATTTAAAATAAAAAATACTTATAAAATAATATTTTAATATACAACTAGCCAAAAACGCTCGCTTCGCTCGCGATTAAAACAAGGTTTCGGACACAATATTGACATAAATACAATATCGAAAGAAAATGTAATAGAAGAATCTCAAAATTATAAAGAAGAATTAAAAACAAAGATACTGTAAAAATAAGTATTGACAGAAAACAAAAACAAGAAATTGTCAACAAAAATTATATTGAAGACAAAAATATTAATATATTAAAACAAGGTATTAAAATAAAAAATATCCAGGAAATCCCGTAATTAGTGGAGTCTTTCTGAAATATTTCAGCGATTCCCAAAATTTCTAGAAAATCCCGTAACTTGTAGCGTCATCCCGAAATACCTCATAAATTCCGGAAATATCCTGGAAATTCCACAATTAGTGGAGACATTTCGAAATACCTCAGAAATTCCCGAAATAACCAGGAAATCCCTTAATTTGTAGAGTTATCCAAAAATACCACATAAATTCCCGAAATATCCAGGAAATACCATAATTAGTGGAGTTTTTTTTGAAATACCTCAGCAATTACCGAAAGATCCAGGAAATTCCGTAATTAGTATACTCATCCCGAATTTCCTCAGAAATTCCCAAAATATCCAGGAAATCCCGTAATTAGTAGCGTCATCACGAAATAAATCAGAAATTTCTAAAATATCCAGGAAATACCACAATTAGTGGAGACATTTCGAAATACCTCAGAAATTCTCGAAATATCCAGGAAATCCCTTAATTTGTAGAGTTATCCAGAAATTCCTCAGAAATTCCCGAGATATCCAGGAAATCCCGTAATTAGTCGAGTCTTTCTGAAATATTTCAAAAATTCCCGAATTATACAGGAAATTCCGTAATTAGAAGATTCATCCCGAATTTCCACAGAAATTCGCGTAATATCCAGGAAATCCCGTAATTGGTAGAATCATCCCGAAATACCTCGGAATTCCCAAAAGATCCAGGAAATCCCGTATTTGGTAGAGTCATCACGAATTTCCTCAGATGTTCCCGAAATATCCAGGAAAACCCGTAATTAGTAGCGTCATCCCGAAATACCTCAGAAATTCCCGAAAGATCCAGGAATACCCGTAATAGGTAGATTCATCCCGAATTTCCTCAGATATTCCCGAAATATCCAGGAAATACCATAATTAGTGGAGTCTTTCTGAAATATTTCAGAAATTCCCGAAATATCCAGGAAATCCCTTATTTAGTAGAGTTAACCAGAAATACCTCAGAAATTCCCGAAATATCCAGGAAATTCCGTTATTATTGGTGTTATCCCGAATTTCCTCAGAAATTCCCGAAAGATCCAGGAAATCCCGTAATTGGTAGAGTCATCACGAATTTCCTCAGATATTCCCGAAATATCAAGGAAATCCCGTAATTAGTAGCGTCATTCGGAAATATCTCAGAAATTCCCGAAATACACTGGAAATCACGTAATTAGTAGAGTTATCCAGAAATACCTCAGAAATTCCCCAAATATCCAGAAAATCCCTTAATTTGTAGAGTTATCCAAAAATACCACAGAAATTCCCGAAATATCCAGGAAATCCCGTAATAAGTAGCGTCATCCCGAACTAATCAGAAATTTCCGAAATATCCAGGAAATACCGCAATTAGTGGAGACATTACGCAATACCTCAGAAATTCCCGAAATATACAGGAAATCCCGTAATTAGTAGCGTCATCCCGAAATAAATCAGAAATTCCCGAAATATCCAGGAAATACCACAATTAGTGGAGACTTTTCGAAATACCTCAGAAATTCTCGAAATATCCAGGAAATCCCGTAATTAGTAGCGTCATCCCGAAATAAATCAGAAATTTCTGAAATATCCAGGAAATACCACAATTAGTGGAGACATTTCGAAATACCTCAGAAATTCTCGAAATATCCAGGAAATCCCTTAATTTGTAGAGTTATCCAAAAATACCACATAAATTCCCGAAATATCCAGGAAATACCATAATTAGTGCAGTTTTTTTATAAATACCTCAGCAATTACCGAAAGATTCAGGAAATTCCGTAATTAGTATACTCATCCACAAATTCCTCAGAAATTCCCGAAATATCCAGGAAATCCAGTAATTAGTGGAGTCTCTCTGAAATATTTCAGAAATTCCCGAAATATCCAGGAAATTCCGTAATTAGTAGATCTAGTAGAAATCGAGTAATTGGTAGAATCATCCCGAAGTACCTCGGAATTCCCAAAAGATCCAGGAAATCCCGTAATTGGTAGATTTATCCCGAATATCCTCAGAAATTCCCGAAATATCCAGGAAATCCCATATTTAGTAGAGTCTTTCAGAAATATCTCAGAAATTCCCGAAATATCCAGGAAATTCCGTTATTATTGGTGTTATCCCGCATTTCCTCAGAAATTCCCGAAAGATCCAGGAAATCCCGTAATTAGTGGAGTCTCTCCGAAATATTTCAGAAATTCCCGATATATCCAGGAAATCCCTTAATTTGTAGAGTTATCCAAAAATACCACAGAAATTCCCGAAATATACAGGAAATACCATAATTAGTGGAGTTTTTTTTATACCTCAGCAATTACCGAAAGATCCAGGAAATCCCGTAATTGGTAGAGTCACCACGAATTTCCTCAGTTATAGGAAATCCCTTATTTAGTAGAGTTATCCAGATATACCTTAGAAATTCCCGAAATATAAGGGAAATTCCGTAATTAGTAGATTCATCCCGAATTTCCACAGAAATTCGCGTAATATCCAGGAAATCCCGTAATTGGTAGAATCATCCCGATATACCTCGGAATTCCCAAAAGATCCAGGAAATCCCGTAATTGGTAGAGTCATCACGAATTTCCTCAGATATTCCCGAAATATCAAGGAAATCCCGTAATTAGTAGCGTCATTTCGAAATATCTCAGAAATTCTCGAAATATCCTGGAAATCCCGTAATTAGTAGAGTTATCCAGAAATATCTCAGAAATTCCCCAAATATCCAGGAAATCCCTTAATTTGTAGAGTTATCCAGAAATACCACAGAAATTCCCGAAATATCCAGGAAATACCATAATTAGTGTAGTTTTTTTTTAAATACCTCAGCAATTCCCGAAAGATCCAGGAAATCCCGTGATTGGTAGAGTCATCACGAATTTCCTCAGATATTCCCGAAATATCAAGGAAATCCCGTAATTAGTAGCGTCATTTCGAAATACCTCAGAAATTCCCCAAATATCCAGGAAATCCCTTAATTTGTAGAGTTATCCAAAAATACCACAGAAATTCTCGAAATATCCAGGAAATACCATAATTAGTGTAGTTTTTTTTTAAATACCTCAGCAATTACCGAAAGATCCAGAAAATTCCGTAATTGGTAGAATCGTCACGAAATTCCTCAGATATTTCCGAAATATCCGGAAAATCCCGTAATTAGTGGAGTCTTTCTGAAATATTTCAGAAATTCCCGAAATATCCAGGAAATCCCTTATTTAGTAGAGTTATCCAGATATACCTCAGAAATTCCCGAAATATCCAGGAAATCCCGTAATTAGTAGCGTCATCCCGAAATAAATCAGAAATTTCCGAAATATCCAGGAAATACTACAATTAGTGGAGACATTTCGAAATACATCAGAAATTTCCGAAAAATCCAGGAAATCCCGTAATTAGTGGAGTCTCTCTAAAATATTTCAGAAATTCCCGAAATATAAGGGAAATTCCGTAATTAGTAGATTCATCCCGAATTTCCACAGAAATTCGCGTAATATCCAGGAAATCCCGTAATTGGTTGAATCATCCCGATATACCTCGGAATTCCGAAAAGATCCAGGGAATCCCGTAATTGGTAGATTCATCCCGAATTTCCTTAGATATTCCCGAAATATCCAGGAAATACCATAATTAGTGGAGCCTTTCTGAAATATTTCAGAAATTCCCGAAATATCCAGGAAAGCCCGTAATTAGTGGAGTCTCTCTGCAATATTTCAGAAATTCCCGAAATATAAGGGAAATTCCGTAATTAGTAGATTCATCCCGAATTTCCACAGAAATTCGCGTAATATCCAGGAAATCCCGTAATTGGTAGAATCATCCCGATATACCTCGGAATTCCCAAAAGATCCAGGAAATCCCGTAATTGGTAGATTCATCCCGAATTTCCTTAGATATTCCCGAAATATCCAGGAAATCCCTTATTTAGTATAGTTATCCAGTAATACCTCAGAAATTCCCGAAATATCCAGAAAATCCCTTAATTTGTAGAGTTATCCAAAAATACCACAGAAATTCTCAAAATACCCAGGAAAAACCATAATTAGTGGAGTTTTTTTTTAAATTCCTCAGCAATAACCGAATGATCCATGAAATCCCGTATTTGGTAGAATCATCACGAAATTCCTCAGATATTCCCGAAATATCCAGGAAATCCCGTAATTAGTGGAGTCTTTCTGTAGTATTTTAGAAATTCCCGATATATCCAGGAAATCCCTTATTTAGTAGAGTTATCCAGAAATACCTCAGAAATTCACGAAATATCCAGGAAATTCCGTTATTATTGGTGTTATCCCGAATTTCCTCAGAAATTCCCAAAAGATCCAGGAAATCCCGTAATTAGTAGCGTCATTTCGAAATATCTCAGAAATTCTCAAAATATCCTGGAAATCCCGTAATTAGTAGAGTTATCCAGAAATACCTCAGAACTTCCCCAAATATCCAGGAAATCCCTTAATTTGTAGAGTTATCCAAAAATACCACAGAAATTATCGAAATATCCAGGAAATACCATAATTAGTGGAGTTTTTTTTAAATACCTCAGCAATTACCGAAAGATCCAGGAAATCTTGTAATTGGTAAAATCGTCACGAAATTCCTCAGATATTCCCGAAATATCCAGGAAATCCCGTAATTAGTGGAGTCTTTCTGTAGTATTTTAGAAATTCCCGAAATATCCAGGAAATCCCTTATTTAGTAGAGTTATCCAGAAATACCTCAGAAATTCACGAAATATCCAGGAAATTCCGTTATTATTGGTGTTATCCCGAATTTCCTCAGAAATTCCCGAAAGATCCAGAAAATCCCGTAATTGGTAGAGTCATCACGAATTTCGTCAGATATTCCCGAAATATCAAGGAAATCCCGTAATTAGTAGCGTCATTTCGAAATATCTCAGAAATTCTCGAAATATCCTGGAAATCCCGTAATTAGTGGAGTCTTTCTGAAATATTTCAGAAATTCCCGAAATATCCAGGAAATCCCTTAAATGGTAGAGTTATCCAGAAATTCCTCAGAAATTCCCGAAATATCCAGGAAATCCCGTAATTAGTGGAGTCTCTCAGAAATATTTCAGTAATTCCCGAAATATACAGGAAATTCCGTAATGAGTAGATTCATCCCGAATTTCCACAGAAATTCGCGTACTATCCAGGAAATCCCGTAATAGGTAGAATCATCCCGAAATACCTCGGAATTCCCTAAAGATCCAGGAAATCCCATAATTGGTAGATTCATCCCGAATTTCCTTAGATATTCCCGAAATATCCAGGAAATACCATAATTAGTGGAGTCTTTCAGAAATATTTCAGAAATTCCCGAAATATCCAGGAAATAGATTATTTAGTAGAGTTATCCAGAAATACCTTAGAAATTCCCGAAAGATCCAGGAAATTCCGTAATTAGTAGCGTCATCCCGAAATACCTCAGCAATTCCCGAAAGATCCTGGAAATCCCGTAATTGGTAGAATCATCACGAATTTCCTCAGATATTCCCGAAATATCCAAAAAATCCCGTAATTAGTGGAGTCTTTCTGAAATATTTGAGAAATTCCCGAAATATCCAGAATTTCCCGTAATTGATAGCGTCATCTCGAAATACCTCAGGAATCCCCGAAAGATCCAGGAAATCCCGTATTTGGTAGAGTCATCACGAATTTCCTCAGATGTTCCCGAAATATCCAGGAAAACCCGTAATTAGTAGCGTCATCCCGAAATACCTCAGAAATTCCCGAAAGATCCAGGAATTCCCGTAATTGGTAGAGTCATCACGAATTTCCTCATATATTCCCGAAATATCCAGAAAATTCCGTGATTAGTGGAGTCTTTCTGAAATATTTCAGAAATTCCCGAAATATCCAAGAAATCCCGTAATTAGTAGTCATCCCGAATTTTTCCAGAAATTCCCGAAATATCCAGAAATTCCCGTAATTAGTAGCGTCATCCCGAAATACTTCAGGAATTCCCGAAAGATCGAGGAAATCCCCTAATTAGTAGAGTTATCACGAATTTCCTCAGATATTCCCGAAATATCCAGGATATCCCGTAATTAGTGGAAGTCTTTCTGAAATATTTCAGAAATTCCCGAAATATCCAGGAAACCCCGTAATTAGTCGACTCATCCCGAATTTCCTCCGAAATTCCCGAAAGATCTAGGAACTATTTGTCATAATTCCAGGGACACATAAAGTCTAAAAAAGATATTGTTTATTGATATAATTATTTACAGTAAAATGGGAATTCACAGAAAAATGCTTATTTTAGATATATTTCTAAATATAATTTGTTATTAATATTACAAATAATATATATTTATTATAATTTTTGAATACATACAATTTATACCTGGCACCACGACAATTAATTGTTGACAACAAAATTAATTATCAGTTGTGCAATTGTAATAATTAATGGTAAAATGTATGTATAAAAAGTTGTACGTACGTACGTACGCGGACTACTGAAACTTCCAAGCCAAAAAACTAATAAAAAACGAGTCTTTAAAAAATTTGTAATAGTGGTAAATTTATCCTCGTATCAATGCGATCACAATGGACTCATAAAAAATGACATTCACTAAATATTTTTTACAGTATAAGGGGTTTTTTACAGAAAAATTCACAATTTCACTTATAAAATTTTAATATTATGTAGATTTGCACCCGTAAGTACTCACGCATACACAAACCATCTTATATTTATTCCTGTAGATATTAATTACTAATATCTACAGGAATAATAATACAATAAAAATAAACGAATTGTTAAAACGTAAATACACACTGTGGGGCATGTCAAATTCACTCATTTAATTAATATTTAAATTATAGACAAAATCTGTAATCTAATAACAAGAAAATACATTTTAATAAAGAATGTCCAAATATCCCAAGATAATAAAAAATCAATAATGTACCCTCTATATAAAAAGTTAAAAAAACAATAAAAAACTCAATAATCACAACACAATTATCCATAATAAAAAAATTTTTTTAAAGAAATCACAGAAAAACTGAAAAGTCAATAATAGATGCTCTACAAAAAAATATTGCCAAACATCTTAAAGTAAAAGAACTGAATAATTACTACCAAATTTCCCATATTAAACATTATAAAAACGATGTCTAAAATGCTAATCTGATTAAAAATCAATAATAAATCCTCTATAAAAAGCCCACACATAACACACACGTACTCACCCACCTTTGTACCCCGTTTGTCACGCAGGGATACACTTTCCCACAAAACCAATCGTCCAAGTTTCCACTCATCTACACGCAATGCTAACGCTCTGGCCTACAAATACTCTCTATCACACATTCTTTTTGCATTCGCCCGCTAAAACTCACTCATAAACACACCCACGTATGTGCATGCCCATAAACACTCGCTAACTGAATACGCGCGCGCACACACATATACATATACACAAACACATACACGCACACGCACACACATACACACACGTATATATCAATAATGGTTCCTGTACAAAAAAAGTTCTATTTCCAAGATTACCCATTATAAAGAACAGAGTATATAACATAAAATTTCCCATGATAAAAAAATTATTGCAAACGAAGTTATGTATCCCAGAATAAGTATACATCAATAATGGTTCCTGTACAAAAAAGGTTCCAGTGCCAAGATTCCCCACAATAAAGAGCAGACAAATTAATGAATAATTTCCCATAACAAAAAAATAATTACAATCGATGTCTATATATTCCAGAATAAGTATAAATCATTAATGGTTCCTCTACAAAAAAGTTCTAGTGCCAAGATTCCCCATAATAAAGAACGGACCAATTAATGGATAATTTCCCATAATAAAACAATGTTTTCAAATGATGTCTATATATCCTAGAATAAGCATAAATCAATAATGGTTCCTGAACAAAAAGGTTCCAGAGCCAAGATTCCCCATAATAAAGAACAGAATTATTTATGAATAATTTTCCATAATAAAAAAATTTGTTCTAATGGTGACGATATATCCCAGAATAAGTAGTAATCAACAATAGTTTTTCTTGAAATAAAAGTTCTATTTCCAAGATTCCCCATTGTAATGACCAGAGTATTTAACATAAATTTTCCCATGATAAAAAAATTATTGCAAACCAAGTCTATGTATCCCAGAATATATATAAATCAATAATGGTTCCTGTACGAAAAAAGTACTAGTGTCAAGATTCCTCATAATAAGAACGGACCGATTAATGATAATTTCCCACAATATAAAAATAATTACAATCGATGTCTATATATTCCAGAATAAGTATAATTCAACAATAACTTTACTTGAAAAAAAAGTTCTATTTCCAAGATTCCCCATTGTAATGACCAGAGTAATTAACATAAATTTTCCCATGATAAAAAAATTATTGCAAACCAAGTCTATGTATCCCAGAATATGTATAAATGAATAATGGTTCCTGTACGAAAAAAGTACTAGTGCCAAGATTCCTCATCTTTCAATTAAAGAAATTTTTACGATTGAGTCACGCAAATATCTCTCTCTCTCTCTTTCTCTCTCTCCACACACTATACACACGCGCACACAAAAAGTCACAAACACATACCACATATTCACACCATATATAAAAGCATCCACCCACTCGTCCGTAGACACCTACAAAGAGAACATTTGATTGGCGTTTATACAAAAAGAGTGCATGTACACCAGACCTTTGGAACTTTACAGACGAAAAATCCAGAAAATATCAGAAATTCCCGAAATATCCTGGAAATCCGTAATTAGTAGAGTTATTCAGAAATACCTCAGAAATCCGAAAATCCAGGAAATCTAGTAGCATCGAAATATCTCAGACGAAGATCCAGGAAATCCCGAAATTGGTAGAATCATAATTCCTTAGATATTACCGAAATATCCAGAAAGTCCGTAATTAGTGGAGTCTTTCTGAAATATTTCAGAAATTCCCGAAATATCCAAGAAATCCGTAATTTAGCAGTCATCCCGAATTTCTTCAGAAATTCCCGAAATATCCTAGAAATCCCGTAATTAGTAGTTATCCAGAAATACCTCAGAAATTCCCGAAATCCAGGAAATTCCGTAATGGTAGATTCATCGCGAATTTCCACTGAATTTCGCGTAATATCCAGGAAATCCCGTAATTGGTAGAATCATCCCGAAATACCTCAGAAATTCCCTATATATGCAGGAAATCCCGTAATTCGTAGATTCATCCCGAATTTCCTCAGATATTCCCGAAATATCCAGGAAATACTATAATTAGTGGAGTCTTTCTAAAATATTTCAGAAATTCCCGAAATTTCCAAGAAATCCCGTAATTAGTAGTCATCCCGAAATTTTCCAGAAATTCCCGAAATATCCAGAATTCCCGTAATTAGTAGCGTCATCCCAACATACCTCAGGAATTCCCGACAGATCGAGGAAATCCCGTTATTGGTAGATTCATCACGAATTTCCTCAGATATTCCCGAAATATCCAGGAAATCCCGTGATTTGTTTAGTTATCCCGAAATAGCTCAAAAATTCCGAAAGGTCCAGGATTTCCGTAATTGGTAGATTCATCGCGAATTTCCACTGAATTCGCGTAATATCCAGGAAATCCCGTAATTGGTAGAATCATCCCGAAATACCTCAGAAATTCCCTAAATATCCAGGAAATCCCCCTAATTGGTAGATTCATCCCGAATTTCCTCAGATATTCCCGAAATATCCAAGAAATCCCGTAATTAGTAGTCATCCCGAATTTCTTCAGAAATTCCCGAAATATCCTGGAAATGCCGTAATTAGTAGCGTCATCCCGAAATACCTCAGCAATTGGCGTAATATCCAGGAAAACCCGTAATTGGTAGAATCATCCCGAAATACCTCAGAAACTCCCGAAATATCCAGGAAATTCCACAATTAGTGGAGACATTTCGAAATACCTAGGAAATTCCCGAAATGTCCAGGAAATCCCTTAATTAGTAGAGTTATCAAGAAATACCTCAGGAATTCCCGAAATATCCAGGAAATCCCGAAATTAGCAGCGTCATCCCGAAATAGATCAGAAATTCCCGAAACATCCAGAAATTCCACAATTAGTGGAGACATTTCGAAATATCTCAGAAATTCCCGAAGTATCCAGAAAATCCCGTTATTATTGGTGTTATCCCTAATTTCCTCAGAAATTCCCGAAATATCCAGGAAATTCCATAATTAGTGAGACATTCAAAAATATGTCAGAAATTCCCGAAATATCCTGGAAATCCCGTAATTAGTAGAGTTATCCAGAAATACCTAAGAAATTCCCGAAATATCCAGGAAATCCCGTAATTTGTTTAGTTATCCCGAAATAGCTCAAAATTCCCGAAAGGTCCAGGATATTCCGTAATTGGTAGATTCATCGCGAATTTCCACTGAATTTCGCGTAATATCCAGGAAATCCCGTAATTGGTAGAATCATCCCGAAATACCTCAGAAATTCCCTAAATATCCAGGAAATCCCGTAATTGGTAGATTCATCCCGAATTTCCTCAGATATTCCCGAAATATCCCAGGAAATACTATAATTAGTGAAGTCTTTCTGAAATATTTCAGAAATTCCCGAAATTTCCAAGAAATCCCGTAATTAGTAGTCATCCCGAATTTTTCCAGAAATTTCCGAAATATCCAGAAATTCCCGTAATTAGTAGAGTCATCCCAACATACCTCAGGAATTCCCGAAAGATCGAGGAAATCCCGTTATTGGTAGAGTCATCACGAGTTTCCTCAGATATTCCCGAAATATCCAGGATATCCCGTAATTAGTGGAGTCTTTCTGAAATATTTCAGAAATTCCCGAAATATCCAGGAAACCCCGTAATTAGTCGACTCATCCCGAATTTCCTCCGAAATTTCCGAAAGATCTAGGAACTGTTTGTCATAATTCCAGGGAAACACAAAGTCTAAATTAGATATTGCTTATTTATATAATTATTTACAGTAATATGGGAATTCACAGAAAAATGCTTATTTTAAATATATTTCTAAATATAATTTGTGATTAATATACAAATAATATATATTTATTATAATTTTTGAATACATACAATTTATACCTGGCACCACGACAATTAATTGTTGACAACAAAATTAATTATCGGTTGTGCAATTGTATAAATGGTAAAATGTATGTATAAAAAGTTGTACGTACGTACGTACGTACGTACGGGACGGACGTACGTACGTACGTACGCGGACTACTGAAACTTCCAAGCCAAAAAACTAATAAAAAAACGACTCTTTAAAAAATTTGTAATAGTGGTAAATTTATCCTCGTATCAATGCGATCACAATGGACTCATAAAAAATGACATTCACTAAATATTTTTTACAGTATAAGGGGTTTTTTACAGAAAAATTCACAATTTCACTTATAAAATTTTAATATTATGTAGACATTATGAAATAATAATACAACAATTAAAAATATTTCCTACAACAATATTACTAGAATGAGAAAAACAACATAACTAGAATTAAAAAGTATTATACCAGAAAAAAAAATATTTTACTTGTCTCCACTTTAATTTCGGTAATTTAATGATACCTTAAATAAGAAATATCACAAACAATAACACAATCAAAGTATATTAAGCGTATATAAATTTATTATACTTACTAAACGGTTCTAAAATTTTTTTTATTGGATATTTCTCCCAGCCATCGCTTACAATTAAAGAATCTATATTCTTTTTATTAAATAGGTTTGGAGGATAATAAACCACTTTTTCTTCTTTATTAATCCATGATATTGGTACCGTTTGCAACATAGGATTCAAAGAAAACCACACAGTAAATTTTCAACTCCGCCATCTATAATAAATATTTATATTCAGTATTGTTATGGTAACTAAACTAATAATATATATATAGTACTTTATGAAATTGGAGTACCTGAAAAAGTTAACTGAATAAAAACTATTAGATAATTCCACAAATAGTAATGTTTTTACCAAGATAACAATCAATAGGTATCTGCCTCTGAATATCTATTTATCCCTAAAATAATAAATGAATTTTATTTTGATAACCATGTAAGGTTGATGTAATTTGCTTCTGTATTCTTATTTTTTTTTATTATGATTATAATTAGTAATTGAGTGGTCTTTAGAGTAGGG
>JANSJX010000762.1:0-17162 GCA_026168455.1 Theocolax elegans | reverse complement strand
TAAAATAAATATTAATCAAGTATAACATACACTTTTCCAGATATCTATATGTGAAAATACAATAAATTAAAAATTAAATACATAATTATTGCATTTTTAAGATAATTCTATAAAACAGTAATGGCAAAAGAAAATTTAAATTTTAACAGTGGCAATATAAAATACGAATTACATTTAAAAGTTTTTCGAAATTATTTTAGAGTATTTATTTAAATATTATTCAAATCAAAATTTAAAATTGTATGTATATATAAGTAAGTAGATTACGTTATTATATAAAACATATTTTAAATAAACAAGTATGTATTTATTAGAAACAGAAGGATATTAAGAAATGAATTTGTTTATAATAATCAAAATAAATATTGGGCTCTGCATAGTAAAAAATAAATTGGATATAATTATGGATTAAAACGAAAATTTGAAAGAGGGTACAAATTACGAATTACGGGAGAAATGGAAGAAACAGGTTTTATTTATATACCGCTAAAATGTTACTATCACATTAAGTAATAAAAGTTGTTAGAAGATAACACTTTAGCATCAGTTAATGGATTGACATCTTAATGATGTTCGCAAAACACTTTAATTAATATTGCAAAATTAATAATTTAACAATTGTTATATATGTTAAATAGAAATTATACGTTTAAATTATAAATTTATAGCTTATTTCAAAATTAATATCTATGTAATTTATATATTTACCCTGAATATGTTCTCGGTCTAATAATACAAGTGCCGTTCTTTAAATTATTGTATTATTATTACATAATAAGAACTTTAATAGTAAACTTAATAAATACAACATTAAATGCAAACTTAATGCAATTTAAAATAAATTAATAAAAGTAATAAAAAATGTGACAACCGTTAATGTATACCAGATCACCTGAGAAAGATAAACATCGCCCAAAACTATCCCAATACAAAACAAGAGGCTCGTGGTTATTGTTGAATTGAACCATTATTGTTCCACTCACTACCATTGTTACTCTTGTAATAAAACTGACTAGTAGGTGAATTACTCCTATAATTCATAATTATTCTTATATAATTATCTTTAATTTAATTATAATGTATTCTACAATTAAAACATAAATAAAATGTAAAAAAATAAATATTACTTAGTTATTGACAACTTACGGCATCTTAATATTTTCAAAAATAAATAGAATATAAATCTTATACAATAAATAAATTAACTAGATAATAAATACAAATTATTTACCATCCAAAATAGTTATTCTATTATTTTCAAACACTGCCAACATTGGACAAATACTGGACAAGAGCTTCTGCTATTTTGTAATGCTCACTTAACTTTATATAGAATAACTAATATCATACAGTAAAACTTCATGAAATCATATAAAAACTATGTGTATACGTAATATATATATATACATACTGTATATACATAATTTTATATACACAATAAATACATAAACTAACGTTATATTTATTGTCCGTTTAAATAGTGCCATCAGCGCCATCATATACACATAAGTATAATGTATATCGCATTTTACGTAACCCGCGTCCCGTATCCAAATTTGAATTTCAAATTTTGTTTTATTTTTTTACAAAAATATTTATTTATAACAATTTTCTTTTTTTATTTATTTTTTAATACCAAAAAATCGAATAAAAAACGAATTGTAATAAAAATTTTATTTATTAAAAAAAACTAATATTTTTTATAACAAAATTTGATATAAAAAATATAAAACACTAAAAAATATTTACCACACTCAAAAATAAAATTTTGAAAATAATCTAAACGTCAAACCCTGTAAAGGCGCAGCCTGAGAACCGAAACTGGCGCGCGAAGCGCACGGGGGTTGGCTCGCGGCGGCGCGCAGGGGGGCTCGGCCCCCCCTAGTTATTAATAGACTATTTTTCATAAGAAACATTTAATGTACCAATGGACCAAATATTATTATACTGGAAGTAGCAACAAATATCAAAATTATCAGTTTTATCCACTGTATACTTTCAAAATGTGTGAGTAAAACCGACTTAACCAAACATTAGCAGGAAACATATATTTTTAAACTATATTGAATATAAATATGTGTAATTATATAATATCGGTCTCTCCGAACTAAATGCTTTATTTTAGATTAAAGCAGGCCTATCGTACTCTTTGTCCACTATGGTTGGTGGAAATTTCCCAGAGCATGGCCTTTTAAAATAATTTAAAGGCGTTTCGTCCTCGATCTCCAGCTTGGACTCCTCAGTAAGGAACTGGAGATCCTACCTTAAACGCCTTGTCGCAAGATAAACCGCGACGCCAATTAATCTAAAATAAAGCATTTAGTTCGGAGAGACCGATATTATATAATTTTACACATATAAATATCACCGACCCGAACGATTTTATTTCAAATATATCGAATATAAATTGATTAAAGCTCGTACATAACATGTCAACTATCACTCGAAAAAATTTTTTTTGTAAAACCAATGTCGGTATATCTTGAAAATTAAAGAAATTAAGTTTGATGCTACACCTATTTATTTATTTTAAAATATGCATTGTTTTAATTGAAAATATTTTTTTTTCCATACAAAGTAATATTTTTTTCAGAAAACTATATTAATTTTTTATTTAATCTAAAAAAAATATTATTTTCACGTGAAAAAATAAATGGAAAAATTATTATTTTAAACTTCAATTTTTTTCTAATAATATTCAAGTCCTAGATAGAATTATTTTACTGTTTGTCACCAAAAATATTATTTTATCCAAAAAAAGATTTTTTCTCTTTTCTCTCAGTGTACATAACATTTTATATTTTCTTTTATGAAATAATTTTATACAATATACACATTTTATCCACCATTAATATAAATAAGATTTATGCGCAACACAACAACAGCCAATCATCAGAAACTGATCATTCATTCTATCGATCCATAAAATAAAAAAAAACATTTTATTCTAAAGGCAGTAAAAGCACAATAAACCAATATCAAATAATCATGGGAATAATTAATAATAAATACTAAAGATCGATCTCAAATGAATATTAATTAGAAAACATCGCATTTGAATGAAAGCCCGGCATGTTTTTATACACGTATATACTATCTCATTATGCGGGTGAAACGGACGTTAATAGCACGTCGGAGAAAAATTAATTTCGAATTTTCGGTGCTCGTGTTTTATTTTACCCTGTTATCTTGAAGGATGAAAATGTCTCGGGTGGCGCATCGGACCTGAAAATCTTTGACGCGAGGCGCCGTTTTAATTTGAATTGCTAAGAGTTTGAATTTCATTTACGTAGATTCGTGTAACCTCCTCCGTCTATTGCATATATATATCCGAATGAAATTTATTTTTCCGACAATGTAGAAAAAAAAAACAAATTGTACTTGAACGAATATTTTATAAACAGTGTGTACTAGATCGTGTGTGCAATTTTAACGTTGCTAAAGATTGATATATAAAAAGTAAACGAGTTTTCTCGAGCGATTTTTCATTCGTAATAAATTTTACTCGAATCGAATATTATTTAAAGTTTAGAAGAAAATAATGGAGATAAATGTGAGTATAAAAATTGCTTGGAAACTAAACACTTGTTGAGCGAAATAGGCAGTTTTTGACTAGTATTAAAATGTTATTACAAATTATTTTACACAAATTAATTTTTTACACCTAACAATTTATAAATATGAAAATATATTGTTACTAGACCAAACTAATGCATTAAACAATTACTGGAGCATAACTTCTGTGTGTTAAGTTAACTATTTTTTCTAAAGTTATTATCAAAATAATTAAGTAAGATACAGCCATAGCGTAACTATATTTATAAATTTCTAATTAAAATTTTTTTTTTTAATTTTAATATTTTGACCTTTTTAAATATTGCCGAACAAAACGGAGTTTATTACGAAAAGTCATTAAATTATACATTTTATATATTTTTAAACTTATTAATAATAAAATATAATACAATTTTTATAATTTTGACTATTACAAGATTTTTTTTGAATAAAGCTGGTAAAAAAATTGATGAAGATTGTAAAAGATTTCTTTGTTGTTAAATATTTATTATAGTACTGATACTATTTATTAATTAATTTAATCATCCGTGTAAAAAATAAGTTCACTTTCGTACATTTATAACATTGTAAACTCACAGCTTAAAATCAATGTCATTGAACGTATTGAAATTTATAAGCTAATAAATACGTAATGTATAGTTGATTGAATTGATAGAGCAGCAATATTAAAAATAATAGGGGATGGTTTCCCTAATTAATTTTATTCCAATACGCATATCTCTACTGAATACCACTATAGTTTTGGTTCATACCCAAACCCAGTTAGGAACTAAATATTTTTTTCCGGTACATTAAGAGCGCTTTATCTAGTGACTATATGTCCCTTAGTTAGAGAATTTATTTTTATAATTTTTATCTTATTTATGACAGTAGTTAGGTTATAGAAAATTAGTTTTCCAATGTGGGAAAACGATATAAAGATTTATTTAAAACCATTTTCTGGATATCAATAAGGAAAATGATGGTGTATAGATGATCTCATTACGTTGTAACTTTTTTTTATAAATTAAATTTTAATTATCATACATGTATTAACTTTTTTAAGCACAAATTTTTATTTAACGCGTGAGGTAAGTTTTGGTTTCTCTAAACGAGTTTGACTAATAAATATTATAAATCTTCAGTGATTTCATACAACTTTAACGCCCGCTAGTCTGATCAAAAATTAGTTTTTTTTACTAAATTCTTATATTTGTTGAAGAAACTAAATTCTTTTTCACGTTTAATTTAAGACCTTGTTTGAAATTTATTAACGGTGATTATTTTGATATCGCAGTATTTAGTTGTCTATTGTTCACGGAAAAAACGTTCAGATTTCCGGATAAAACAAGCCTTCAATTTTTCATATACTGTCTAAACAATCAATCTTAAAATAAATTTTTAATATAACTGTGATAGGTAGCTTGAAAATTCTAAAAAAAATTCTTGTCCAGAGTAAGGGGTGCTGACTCTAGGTAAAAACACATTTTATTGAGTCATTTTCTGTACGTGGACATAGACTTCAATTTGCTAAATAATGTTTTTGAAAGGTACATTAAATCTCACAAAATGTAAGTTTTTGAGATTGTCATAAATATTAAAAAAAATTGTGATAAAAGTAAGATTCCTTAAGTGTAATTATTGTACATCACATAATTATATGTTTACCATGTTAAATTATTACTGAAAAGGTCCAATAAATATCATTAAAATAATATGTTAAATATAATGAACTAACCAATTTTATATTTCTAAACTAGTTACTTTGTTAAGCCCGACATTATTTTACTATTCAATTCAGTAGCAGTTCTAATGATTAAATTAAGTCAATTTTCGGTTGTAATAAAAACATTTCACTGTACTAAAGAATAAGCGTATAAAAATAAACACGATTATCAGTAAAACTCGAATTCGTTCAAGCTCACGAGATATTATTATTTATTTGTCACCTAATAAACACGCAATTCCACTGTATAGATCCAAACGTAAATCAAGAATGAGATTTATATATATTAACCAAAGGAAAATACCGTTTCCTCGAAATAAAAACCTGAAATCATTGTAACAGTGAAGAAAATCATGAGAAACCACAACGAGAACAAATACACGTGTATACGAGCTTAATACGCGTTTCGCGTGCTCCGGTGCTCATCTCAATTGTTGATGTTTATATATACACGTATATTCGGAAAACACTTTTTACTTTCAACGTAAACTCGGAGAATAGGAAAGAGAGAGAGAAGAGAAAAAAAAAGTTAAAGTACTTTTTATTTCGCGAATCGAGATAAACGATTCTTCCTCGAATGAAGAAATAATTGAAAAAATATAAGAGGAGGAAGAGAAAATTTCATATAGCCTACGTCATGTAACCGAGGAAGCTGTTGGATATATCACGAGGGAAACTTTCGAATTACCATTCAAACCCTGGGGTTTTATCTCGTCACGACATTTCATTGTGCGACTCACTTCCGTGGGTGGTAATATTATTTTTTTTCTTCTTTTTTTTATAATATAGGCGTACCTACGCTGAGCTCGGATTTATTTTTTTATTTGAAAATCATGTTTTCTTCCTATTATCCGGGATATATATCCTTTTGATAAATTAGTTTACGTTCAAATGTTTGCGCTGAAAGAAGAAATAATTTGTTGGAAATTTATAATAATTTTTTCTCTACTTGAATTTACTTTAATTGTTATCGATTTTAGTATAATCATTTTAAATAAGATTGATGCACGTTTAAATAAAAAAATTGTTGTCTATTGAACTGTATTGAAATTACTTTAATTCTAATCAATTATAACTTTTAATACTGAATTGATAAGATGTAAAAACAATATCAATTATCAGGTGCTTTTCATATCGGAGAGCAAAATAATTTTAAGAAGTATCTGAAGCACAATGTAGAATGTGACAATAAAAATGTGGATACATTGTGTCTCCGATCGCCTGTGTATATAACACCGCTCAATATTTTATTTTGAATTGGGAATTCAAAATTTTCTTTTGATGCATATTTTGGGCGATATTTTATGAAGATACAACCTTTCTTAGGATTTGAGGAGTTTTGTATACTTGTCAATTTATCGCTTTGTCAATTTTATCAGTTCGTATATATATATACCTTGACATTTATTACAATGATTTTTCAATTTTCGTAATAATCTATATACATTATAATATATAAATATATATATATATATATATATATATATATATATATATATATATATATATATAATATATATTCTATATATGTATACAAGCTTGGTAATTTTAATCGATAAATTCAAAAAATTAGAGATTTATACAAAAAGATTTGAGCAAAAACTGTTTTGCAATAATGGGGGTACCTTTCTGGACCATAGTTTTAACGTTAAGATTGATTGTATGGTCATTTGAAGTTCAAAGTTTTTTTTAATAATACCCTCATTTCTGATAGGTAAATGGGTATCATTTCATTTGTCGTCAGCAACAGCAATAACAATATAATTATCAATTGTATCAAGTCCAGGGTTAATGCTAACCCTTTGAATCACAGTGGTCCTGCCAGAGTACCACCTTTTTAAACTGCATATTTTGGTCTAAAATTTTGTACTCAGGGTTTTTGGGGTCGCTGAACATGAATCTGATGTTAAAATTTTAAAATTCAAAATCTCGGACGAAGATGGCGGAAAAACTGTTCTCGTATGACTCTCACTTGAATCGACGTCGGATTTCCATAATATGTTATATTGTTTTCATTTCAACAAAAAACATACATGAATGAGAATAATCACTAGACCTGAGCTGCTTTTATGTTTCTTTGACGAAAATAATGTCGTAAGCCGGCGCGTCGGGTGACGCTGGTGAGTCCGGTGTCGACGGTATGTCGGCCAGTAAGGCCGAGTAGATGCTGGTCCGCTGCGCCGCTGTCGTTGTGGCTTCTGCGTTGGCTGAGGGAGGACACAGCACTAACCCCTCAACTAGCTCTCTACGAGCCTGGCCCTGGCCTCGAGAAACTCGTGGCCAGAGTCGGACGGTCGGATGACCGCCGGTGAGCCCCGCTCACTTTATGAAGTTCTTGGTAGGGTTGGTCAAGATGGACCAACCCAGGCGCGAGCCGCTCTAACGGCGAGGTGTCCTCGGAGGAAGCGGGAGGCGCCTTGTAGGTGGCAGGATGATGTCGGCGACCACTCGAGGCTTAATCGTGGCTGCTGCCCGCTGAGTAGATGGAGGTTTCGGGGGCTGCCGGAGTTGGTGGTCGTCTCGGCCGAGTCGGTTTGCGTTGGACTGCCTCTAACGGTGTGGCTGCTACGGTGGGAACACGCCTAGGTGGAGGTGGCGGCTCTGCTCGGATCCTCGGAGTCCCTGGAGGTGGTAGATCCAACCGCACCGTCCGTTGTACGCCGTTGTCCACCAGCCAACCTTTGAGAGGAGTGAGTCGGGGTAGCGGTTGCTCCGTCTGGGTGCTGATGCTGCTGACGGTTTGGGTGGCCTGGTCCTTCTTGATGATGGTCTGGGCAGCGGCGGTCTGATTCCGGTACTCCAAGGTGATCCGGGCGGGCGTAGTCTTGAGCGAGGGAGAGCCCAATGTAGTCGCTCTCGGTGAGTTCGTATGGCATGGATGGGATGGAAGAAAAGGTGCTAATAATTACGATCAGCAAATGATCTTTAATTAACAATTCGCCTTTATTCAAGAACTGTAGAGAAGGTTACAGTATTTAATCCCGAAAGGTGGGATACTCCCCGCAATGGGAGAAGGTGAGCTGCTGTACGGCCTCGAATGGCCTATACTTATAACCGGCGCTCGCTTATCTCGATAACGGGACGGCGCCGATAAGGGGGTAGCCACCTTACGGCGTTATCGGTACTAATTACTATGTATAAGCTATATATATAAAGGCCGTGCGGTTCACGCCTATTAATAGTACGCTTGCGTATAACAAATCCCCCCCGTTTAGAAGGCGGGAGAGCACGGTCTCTTTTAATTATAATCTAAGGTTTTTTACAATATTTACAAATTATTCGCAGAAAACTAAATCCTAAATCTAATACAATAATATATTTATTCCTATCTAACCTAAAATCTTAAATCTACGCTTTGAATTGTCCTTTAAATTTCTCCTGTATTTTCGCACAGGTTTTGCGACCTGTCACTTTCCTTTTTCGCAGGTAATACTGATGTGTCGAAGAGTAGCGGTCTGGCTGACTGGCTGAATCATTGATGTCGTCGGACGATCGATGGTGTGAGGTTTGATTTGCGTCTCGGTCGGAGAAGCTGAGTGTTGGTCTGAGGGATCGGAGGTGCCGAGTGGTGTCGGAGACATGGGAGCTGCCCGTTGAGGTTCAATGGGTGGAACGGCGTGTTCGCTGTTGCTTGGTTGGCGTCGCTGGTGCCCTTTGGACTGGCGTAAGGGCCAGTGTTTGTCAGGAGAGGTTGCTGATCTCCGTGGTTCGGCTTGTCGTCCGAACGGGGATTGGGCTGACAATCGCGTGGAGGCTGCTGGCTTCATGTCCTTGATATGAACCTTGGTTGGTTGATTGTCCGGTTTGACTAGGTAGACCTCGTGTTGCACTCGTGTTATAATGGGGAATGGTCCTTCCCACGGAGAGTGTGAAAACCTGCATGGAAACCCTCACTGGCTTTGGACAGTGGATGACTGCGGAGATACACCAAGTCGTTGGTGTCATAGCCAGGTTGTGTAATATCTTCCTGAGCGTACGTCCGCTGGTAAACTCGTTGGTGAGTTTGGGAGGTTTCCACACGTTCTTGTGTCGCCGGGGACACAGGCATGGGGGGCTCGAGTTTCCAAACCCCTGGTCGTGGAAGGTCGCGTCCGAGAAGAAGGTAGGATGGGCTACATCCCGTGGCTGCATTCCGTCGAGTTCGCATCTGGAATAAAACCTTAGGAAGCTCGTGAATCCCATTCCTTGTGAGGGTAATCCCTGGAGATGGAGTCGAAGTCCCTTCTTGATCTCCTGGTTTCGACGTTCAGTTGGATTTGCCTGAGGGTGATAAATGGGCTGTAGTCCAGTGCTCGGCTTGCCAAGACTCGCAGGCGCGCTTCCAAGGGTGACTGATGAACTGGCGACCCTGGTCGGAGAGGATGGCCCTTGGATAACCCCAGCGTGCAAAAACTTCCTCTTCTAATAATTTTATTATCCGAGGAGCTTCGATGATCCGAGCGGAAAAGCCTCTACCCATCGAGAGAATAGGTCGGTGACCACCAGGATAAACCGCTTTCTCCTACTGGTGATTGGATACGGCCCCATGAGGTCAACCGCAATGGTTTCCATGGTTGGGAAGGCTGGTGTGGACGGAGCGTTTTCGGTGTTCTCGGCCCTGAGCTCTTGCAGGTGTTGCACAGCAAACATCTCCGTACATGTCGCGCACATCCTTTCGCATCTCGGGCCAACTGTAGGTCGTTTTGATGCAGCGGAGTGTCTCGTCAACGCCTGGATGTCCGGCGGATTTTGAGTCGTGGTACTCGTGGAGAATCCGCGGCGTGATGCTCAGCGGGACAGATATCCTCCAGGACTCCTTAGGAGTTTCGCGATGCCAGAGGATGCCATTATGGAGACAGTGCAAATCCGTTGGAGTTGGTTCTTCGGTGAGTCGTGAGACTAATCTCGTTGCAGACGGGATCCTTCTGTTGGCGGCAACGATTAGGTCGGACAGGGGCATCAGTTGTTCACTGATGGAGCAAATGGCGTGATCTCCTGGACCTTCGTAGATGGCTGGTTCAGGAGGCAAGAGCCGTTCTTCGTCGTCGAGAAGGCCATGTTCGCCCTCCGGGTTTCTGGACAGGAAGTCAGCCAGCTGGTTTTCTTTCCCTGGACAGTGCTCGATGGTAGGATTGTACTCCTGGAGTAGTAATGCCCATCTCCGAAGTTTGTCTCGGGTGTCTTTGAAGCGTTGCAACCAGATGAGACCCTTGTTGTCTGTCCTTAGTGTGAAAGCTTTGTCCTCGAGCAGGTGTCGGTACTTTCTTCACAGCCCAAACCATAGCTAGGCACTCCTGCTCGTTGCTATGATATCGTGATTCGGTAGGAGAAAAACTTGGCGCTAGCGTAGCTGATAATGTGTCGTTCTCCGTTTGGTCTCAGTTGGTAAAGTACGGCACCCATCCCTCTAGCACTCGCATCCGTCTGGAGGTAATACGGCCAGTCTGGGTGTGGCCGGGATAAAGCCAGAGGTTGCCGGAAAGCCTGCTTGACTCTGTCGAATGCGGCTTGAGCTTCCGATGACCATCGAAAGGGAGACTTTTTACTTGTTAAGTCCGTGAGAGGTGCTGTTAGCTCCGCGTATCCAGGTACGTACTCATGTAGCCAGGCACAGGTTCCCAAGAAGGATGGAGCTTCTTCCTGGTGATTGGTACCGGAAACTTAAGGATGTCCTGTATGTTGGAGGGGTTGGCTTTGTTTCCCTCGACTGTCACGATGTGTCCCAAATATTTGAGGTTGGTCACGGCAAAATGACATTTCTCGAGCGTCACTGTAAGTCCGTGCAAGTGGAGCCTCTCAAGGATCATCGCCAAGTGCAATAAATGTTCCTCGAGATCGCGGGAAAAGATGATAATATCGTCCAGGTAGACGACGCAGAATTTTCCAATGTAGCCAGTCAGCACCTGTTGGCTCATCGTTCGTTGGAAAGGTACCGGGAGCCCCCTTTAAATCCGAACGGCATGACTCGAAACTGGTAACATCCTCCGGAAGGCGTCGTGAAGGCGGTGTACTTCTTGGAATCCGTTGCCATAGGTATTTGCCAATATCCACTCTTTAGATCGAGCGAGGAGAATATCTGAGCTTGTCCTAAGTCCTTCAAAGCGTCGGATATCCTTGGGATAGGCTGTGCGGAGTCTTCGGTGATATCGTTCAGTCGACGATAGTCCACGCAGAACCGGGGTTTACCATCCTTCTTTTTCGCCAACACAATTGGAGAGCAGTAAGGCGAACAGGTCGGTTCTATTATTCCTTCTGCCAGCATCTCCTGAGTTTGCTCCTCGATGATTTGCAGCTTCTCCTTTGAGCAGCGGTATGGAGGTAGACGGAAAGTCTGGGTCGAAGTGAGGCGTATTTCATGGACGGCACTGTTGGTTTGGGCGAGGCGACCCCCTGGATGAGAGAACACGCCGCTGTGTTCTTTCAGGACCTGGTGCAATCGTTCTGCTTCCTCTCCCTGTAGACCATGAACGACCTTTGTCCAAGGTAGAGGTATGTCTCTCTCCTTCGTGTGCGGACGATTAACTAATGGTATCGTCACTCGTGTACGGCTTCCGAGGTACAACACGTGCCGAGTAAAATCCAGAATACCCTTCTCGGAAATTAACCAGGGTAATCCCAGGATCAGTGGATGGCGCAGTTCCGAGGAGACGTGTGCGGATAATCGGAACTCTCTATCCATGACGGAGATTGTGAGGTCCGTCTGTCCGAATGCCTGGAGATGGTTTCCCTCCGCTGCCAAATGGAAAGTGACGGGATTGTTGGTCACTTGTTGAGAATCCAGCAGGTGTGATCCGCTGACGAGGTTGGCTGTAGATCCAGGATCAACCAGGGCGAGGACTTCTTTCCCGTTGAGTACGACACGGATAGTTGGTTGAGCCGTCGCATGTGAAAAAATATTATTTATTTCCGGCTTGCTGCAGGATTGGCGTCGGTTGCCGCCTTTCCGTCGCCTGTCTCCAGTTTTCCGAAACCACCGTTTCCCGTGGTTTCTGTCGACGGGCATACACCGGGCAGTCTCGGTGGAGATGTCGTTCGGGGCAGTACCAACACTGGGGAAGCCCTGATGTCCTAGGGGAACGGTTGGTTGACTTGTGTGCCTTCCTCTCGTCCGAATTTCCAGCCTTCCGTCGACTGGCCTCCTCCTCGGCTTCGTCTTGCTCGGATGCCACTGCCTTACTCAATAAGTCTGCGAACGTGTTTATGGCTGCGGGCCGGAGAACTTTCTTTAAAGCTGGTCGCAGGAGCTCGAGCATGGCTTGGACCCGCACAGCTTCGGGCACATCGGGTTGAATCCGCTGGAACAGGAGATATTTCTCGCGCAGAAAGGTGCCGACCATTTCCTTGTCTCCCTGGTGTTTGGAGTAAAGAGATGCCATAAGGGTGCTCTTCACTGTGGAGTTGTCGAACCGGGTCAGAAAGAGGTCACGGAACTGCTGCCACTCGAAGTCCAGGTCTCGATAACATTGCCACCATCTCTCGGCTTCTCCTTTGAGACCGCTCTCGGCCGTCCGCGTTCTTTGCTCCTCGGGAATACGATTGGCTCTCGCATATTCCTCGATCCGCTGCAGGAAACGTGGTGGGTCTTCGTGGGCAAGTCCTCTAAACTCTGGAACGGGTGGTCGTGTAGCAGTCAGTGCCTGTAGGAGAGCACTCCAGTCTGCAAACGCAGGAGGTACGGCTGCATTTGCTCCGTTCGCTGGAGGATCGCCATGTCGATTCCGGGTACTTCCGTAGGGTATACGGGAACAGCAACGACAGGTAGAGCAGCGGGTGATTGGCTCTTGACGGTGTGTCGTAGACTCGTCCCTCGGTATGGGGGGCTGTGGTAGACGGCGTGTCCTGTGAAGTGGAGGCAGCTGTTGGTTTCAAGTCCGGGGTCTGCAAATCAGTGCGGACGGCAGTTGTCCGTTTATTCTTGGGCGCCACTGGGTGTTTTTTCTACTCCCAGAAGTAGTGTAGGCTGCTGCGATCTGGTCTGCGGTCGCTGCGAGGTTGGTGTTTGCCTTGACATAGGCAATTACATCGGTCCGGCTAGTGATCAGCTCGGCGTGGATCCTCCGGCTCCTACCGAAGAAGACAGATGATGTCTGTGCCCCACGTTGGGCGCCAAATGTCGTAAGCCGGCGCGTTCGGGTGACGCTGGTGAGTCCGGGTGTCGACGGTATGTCGGCCAGTAAGGCCGAGTAGATGCTGGTCCGCTGCGCCGCTGTCGTTGTGGCTTCTGCGTTGGCTGAGGGAGGACACAGCACTAACCCCTCAACTAGCTCTCTACGAGCCTGGCCCTGGCCTCGAGAAAACTCGTGGCCAGAGTCGGACGGTCGGAGGACCGCCGGTGAGCCCCGCTCACTTTATGAAGTTCTTGGTAGGGTTGGTCAAGATGGACCAACCCAGGCGCGAGCCGCTCTAACGGCGAGGTGTCCTCGGAGGAAGCGGGAGGCGCCTTGTAGGTGGCAGGATGATGTCGGCGACCACTCGAGGCTTAATCGTGGCTGCTGCCCGCTGAGTAGATGGAGGTTTCGGGGCTGCCGGAGTTGGTGGTCGTCTCGGCCGAGTCGGTTTGCGTTGGACTGCCTCTAACGGTGTGGCTGCTACGGTGGGAACACGCCTAGGTGGAGGTGGCGGCTTGCTCGGATCCTCGGAGTCCCTGGAGGTGGTAGATCCAACCGCACCGTCCGTTGTACGCCGTTGTCCACCAGCCAACCTTGAGAGGAGTGAGTCGGGGTAGCGGTTGCTCCGTCTGGGTGCTGATGCTGCTGACGGTTTGGGTGGGCCTGGTCCTTCTTGATGATGGTCTGGGCAGCGGCGGTCTGATTCCGGTACTCCAGGTGATCCGGGCGGCGTAGTCTTGAGCGAGGGAGAGCCCAATGTAGTCGCTCTCGGTGAGTTCGTATGGCATGGATGGGATGGAAGAAAGGTGCTAATAATTACGATCAGCAAATGATCTTTAATTAAAATTCGCCTTTATTCAGAACTGTAGAGAAGGTACAGTATTTATCCCGAAAGGTGGGATACTCCCGCAATGGGAGAAGGCGAGCTGCTGTACGCTCGAACTGGCCTATACTTATAACGGCGCTCGCTTATCTCGATAACGGGAACGGCGCGATAAGGGGGTAGCCACCTTACGGCCGTTATCGGTACTAATTACTATGTATAGCTATATATATAAGGCCGTGCGGTTCACGCCTATTAATAGTACGCTTGCGTATAACATAATAAAACGAATGCAAAAAAATCCTGGAAAAAATTGATGATGTGTAGATTGAAGGTAGTACTGATGAAAAGTAATTTCTCAAATTATTCTGGAAAGACAGTCAAAAAAATGCGCTTATGAGCTTTTATACTTTTGCGGGAGAAACTGGCTTGGGGAGTATGTCCACCTAGCAACAAATAAAGAAACTATTTTGTATTTGTTTCAATTTGAAGCGGTGATCTGAGTACAGAACTGAAGAAAAAGAATATATATTACACACCTAGGGAGGTAAAGTATTGGCAGTCCATAGCACATGTAATTTGACACCCGAGCCGAAGGCGACCATTTTACCTCCCATGGGATGTATTAGTTATTTATGTACCTTGGTGAGCGTAGCGAGCGGCCAAGGAGTTACTACCATCCACGAAATTTGACCGAGAACTGTAATGACGCGAGTTTACCCATGGTACGTAAACAATTTTTTCAGCCTTATAATTCGTACATACGACTCTTTCGTTGCTCACAAAATAATTTATTTTCATTTAAAAGTAAGTAATAAACACTTTTTAAACAATTAAATAGTTATATTTATGTCATAATTTTTAAACATTTGTATACTGGACGCTTATAAAACATTTTGACTTTTTTAAAATTTTGCATTTAGTATCAGAAATATCAAATATTTAGTAATACTTATTATTAATCGTAACATTGCAGTTATTAAAGATTAGGACATTTTGCGTTATATATATATATATATATATGCGGACAGACTGACACAATCCAAAATTTACTATAGTGTATAATAAATTTTACTGAAGTTGTAGTAAATATTACCAGGATTGTAGTAAAAATTAATAATTTTCTAGTAAATTTTATTATACACTAGTACATTTTTGGATATTGCGTCAGTCTCCGCATTACTAGACGGTATTGTAATTTCTTCACTTTTTTCTCCGTGTATATATATATATTTATATATAATACACACTAAATTATTTCTAAATATAATATTCTAATATATATATGTATAATATAGTACTTTCGCATCTGAGCAAGATAACTATGATTAAAGTAACGCAAACGTTACGTTTAAACTGGTTGTGTTTACGTTTGAAAAGCCTTCGATATATCTCCGATACATGTACTACGCGTTTCAAACACGTTGACTCTATACCGTTCGCGCGGCACAGGTTATATGACCGCCGCATATATCCTACGGAGCGCTTTTCATACAGCCTCCTAAGACGTATAGACACCTTATACGTCTAGGAGGATGTATAGAGGGCTCTCATACAAGCAAGGAGCCACTTGTATGTACGCAACGTATTTACAAGCGGAGCGCGCTCTGCACGTAAGAGTCGTTGTACGAATTAGTAGGCTGAAAACTATTTTTCACCACCAGTAGGCCGAAAATAACACATTCCTCTTTCGGTACCGGGAGGGAATGTGGTACTTTCGGTCTACGTGTGGTGAAAAAATATATAACCTCATATTCGTAATCAGCAATCCCAAAAACCCCGGAGTACAAAATTTCAGGTCAAAATATGCAGTAGAAAAAAGCATGACTCAAAGGGTTAAATAAACAATTATTTATTTAAGTTGGTTGTACAACGTTTCAACTGTTTGATCGGTAGACCCCTTCAGTCACATTTAAGTATAACGACGATGTTATTCGACGATGCCTATCTGGGCTTATTATTTCATCATTTACACGTGAATGTACCTCAGAAAGTCTAGAAATCAAGGAGACGGAGTTGTACAACTAACTTAAATAAAAAATTATTTATTTATTTATTATTGATGAAAAAGTATCGTTAACATAGCAAAAAATTTCATCGTATTAGCGATTTTTGTTGTAACTTAGGAACAGCAAGTAAATTTGCTTACAACGTAATTGTGTACTTGCCAACTTTTTAATAGGTTGCTTACGTATGAAACACACATTCTCGAGCATTAACGACAAGTCTGTCAAATTGGTTATTTTTTTGTATTATTGTTTTCAACGACGTTTCCAGTTATTAGTATCGCAATGTAACGATGTTCACACAATACATGCAGTGTTTTAAAGTATACAACGAGGAAAAATACGCATAGCGAGTTAGCTGAATATAAGGCTAGTCGCGCATCCCATACTTGCGTTGGGAACGAGCGCGCCCCTTGATTTAGCATCGTGGATTACACTGAATTAAATTCTAAAGTTTACGGTTGTGTATACACAATATATTTAAGCAAAATTTTTTAATAAAATAATTAACTAATTTGTGAATCCAACAAATCGTATGTTACATTTATTGCATATTTTGTAAAGCAACTATCAAGTTGTGAATTCAATTGCAAAATGATAATATTAGAACAACAATTATTTCGAAACAGTAACATCATGATTTAATTTACCAAATATTTTAACTGAATTATTTTAGCACCTTGCTTACTGCTGTTTTTGAAAGAATTTGTTTTCCGTTTTTGATAATCAACAATGGAGGGTGAAACCAACAAATTAATAAAAGTATAATTCTGAGATTAACTATACACTTACAAGGAGAGGACCAACCCTGCGAGAAAGGAATTTTTACCTAACTGTAGAAAATGATTTCTATATAAAAATAGAAGAAAGACGGACTTATAGATTCTAACGCTCTTTTTCGATAGATATTAGTAAATAACGAAAAATCTCGCCGAAAATAACTCTTAACTTTGATTGCTTGTAAC
>JANSJX010000761.1:0-17166 GCA_026168455.1 Theocolax elegans | reverse complement strand
GGCGTCGACCCGGTGGAATCGGACGTAATTCGCCCTCACGCTTACCTGTTTTACGTTTCGCTAGGATACACTCAAAACAGTTTCGTATATGCGTACGAATATATCTTTCATTGCGACAAAATAATAATATTCTTTCATTCGTTTAAAAGTTTTTTCTACACTAAAATGATTACCTAAATCATGGTACCTAATTACTAAAGTTTTTCGCATCGCTGCAGGTATAACATATAATTCTCGCTCTACATTATCTTTTAAACACTTACGATATAAAAGTCCTTCCCTTAATGTATAATCTTTTACAAGTCCTCTTTCCATTTTACTCCGATCATTTACCGCCTTTTGTAAAATCTGAATTTTAGTCGCTATACCCGGATCAGACCTTTGAAAAACCAGAATTTCATCTTCGCGAGTTCTTACAGTAAACACCCTGTCTTCAATTTCTTCAGGCTCTTCGACAGGTGCGCGAGAAAGAGCATCTACATGGCGTATTTGTATAATAATTTCCAAGAAGGTTGCATGTTGACATATAAGGAAAATAATGAGACATTCCTATTAGAGTCAGATGATATATATATATATTTAGAGAAAGATGTACATGATTTTTATTTGAGGCCTGGAAAAAGTTTGTATCTAGCATTCTTTAATATTTTGTTTCAATAATTATAAAAATGAAAACTTTGCAGATAAGGTTGGAGAAAGCTCAAAAATTGGAGCTAATAAACGCAAGCGATTTCATGAAATTCTTGATATTCTTCAATCCAGTATAAAAGATTTGAATGATTTGGGGAATAGCAGTAAAAAAAAGGTAAAAATAATTACATAAAATTATCTAAGATGTTTTTGTTTTACATAAGCAATATTTTATTTTAGCTCTGTCAGCAGAAAATTAAAAATAAAAAACAGGTTTCTTTGACAGACGAGGGCAGCGATAATGATAAAGATAAAAAAATATTTAAGAAAAGGATTATTTATATTGGTTGGAAGCACAAAAGAAATAATGCATCGCAATATGAACATATGGGTTCAAAATTAGCTCCAACGATAAAAATTGTATTAAATAAAAATGAAGATTATTCATTAGAACAATTGAAAAATCTATTTCTAGAAAAATACATCAATGATGAAAATAAATCTTTTATGATGACTCTGTAGTGAGTATTGGCACAACTAATGGCACTATTATCAACGATTTTGTTATTGATGGCAAAGAGTACACATTTTGGGAATATAGTAAATTATCTATTCGTACAAGCAACCATACATTGAAGCTCAATCTGTACACAGTAAGGAAATCGGGTATTGCCATTAAACCCAAGATAGAAACGTATACTAAAAATGTGTCTTTAACTTCCACACCAAAAATGGAAGAAATGAGTATTAGTATTAGTGATCTACTTTCTGCTTCATCTATTACAAAAATCAGTTTCTACCCCGGGATAATGGAACCAGTGGAAAAAACTCTGTTTCACATGATATGTTAAACATACCTCCTTCAAGTAATAAAGATTTGAGTATAGATGAAAGAAAACTCAAGTGAAAAATAATAAGTAGTCATTCTGAAGCAAATTGTACTGCAGGCTTAAGGAATATTAATAACGATTGTGGATCTGTATCTTCTCCAGCATATTCTGTGTTAACAGTGCTGAAAGATTGTAATGTAGAAAATAATTGTACAAGGCTTCCGGAAAGTTCTATTGATAATGAAAGTAACAGCAGTGATGATAGTTACCTTCCAGTAATCCATGACAGAATCTACACAAAAATAAATTCTACACAATTAAATATTAAGATAATTAATGAAAAAGATTTTAAATTTACTAATATTGTACTTGGGAATGGAGGACAGGGTACTGTTTTGAAAGGTAAATATTTGGGTTCATTTGTAGCTATAAAATCTGTGCAGAAAGGGTCCGATGACAAATCGGTATTAAAAGAAATACTGCTTTTAAACAAAGTACGTCATCCCAACATAATTTTAATAATGGCAGTTTGCCCAACGTATACTCAAGTCCATATAATTATGGAGTACTTTGAGTCTCATTCTTTATTTGAAATTATATTTGATTCAAAAGTAAAAGAACAATATTGTTTAACTGACGGAAATAAGTCAAAGATAGCATATGAAGTGGCCTGTGCACTGTCATATTTACTTATGCAATTTGTCCCCATAGTGCACAGAGTGCACAAATAATATATTGGTAAATCAAATATTTCAAACTAAAGTATGCGATTTAGGATTGGCAAGTAGTAAATGTATACTTGATAGCTTGCAATCTACCCGAAACAATCTAAGAGGCACATTCATGTTCATGGCGCCAGAAATACTACTCCATCGAAAAGAAGCTACAACAAGCAGCGATGTATGGTCATTTGCAAGCACGTTAATAGAATTGTACAACGAAGAGTCGATTTGGGACATAAAATCTTGTTCATCAGGTTTTTATGGTGCAATGGAAAACTTGCAACTTCAAAATTTGCCAAGTCTTAAAAATGTTCTACTGGGCTTGCAAGACAAATTAAGGAAGTGCTTGATTATGATCCTACAAACAGACCTCAAATGATTGAACTGTTACAATTATTTGAGAAATTTAAAATAGAATATTAACTTAATGTTCGGTAAAAAATTAAGAATTTAAATTTCATATTTATGCGTTTTAATACTAATAAAAAAAGTTTGTATCAATCTATTATAAAGTAAATGTAATTCAAAAAAGTATTATATAGATATAAAATTCATGTTCTAATGACAAAATTTTAGTTTATAAGATTGAAACTATTCAATCCGTACTAGTTTGCTTTATTTTGTGTTGAAAATGAGATAATTTATAAAAACAAATATTAATTTAATCGTTCATGTTTATTAAATAATTTATTTTTAAACTAAAATTTTACTGTTACCAATATTGCACAAATTAGCTTTAAGTTTGATATAAAGAATGTAATAAAGAAAAATAGGTAACGACTTCTTTGAGTTATGCGTATCTGTAGATTCTTTTAACATTTATTGGATTACAATGATAATCGTTATTGAAAAAAGGTATTTCAAGATAATGTTCTATAGATAATGTGAAGATACATTGCATGTATTAAATCCAAAGAATAAAAGAACTGAATTAAAAATATATTTTATTCATTAGGAAAATAGTTTGAAAGATTTAATAAAAATGTTAAATTATCAGGAAATTTTTATCAGACGCAATATTATTGTCTGTTAGATACTTAGTTGTATTTTTGTATAGTTACTGTTTTGTACAATAAAGTTTTATACAAAATATAATTTTAATTATTTTTTAAATATTATCACCACAAGAGCATTATGAAATATAGGAATTTATAGTGGTAAATAATGGATATAAGAACAATAATTTGAAAAGGACTGTTCTGTAAATTATTTATTAATTTTTTAGTACAAAAATACTTCAGTATAATAATTATAATAATTATAAATAATAATTATAAAATATTTACTATAATTATTTATAAACAAAAATAGTTTTTTAGTTGAATTACATGGCAACTTTTTTTTCTATTGCTTGTACTAATTCTATATATAAATCGTAAGCTTCTTCAGCAGTGCATGGATTTCTAGGTTGAGATATCATATTAACTAGTTCTTCAAAACATGGTGAAAATACTGTTGGTATTTTAGTATACTTTTCAAAAAGAATTGGCAATTTATCAGACATTACAGGTATTTTATAATCTATTGATCCAAATTTTTTGGACAATCGTATAATTCATTGGGTTTTCCACACATAACACACCTATTACTTTGCTTACGAATTCTGTGTTCGTTCCATTCTTTTCTAGTAGTTGCAATTTCTTCTTTAATTAAATTACCGAAACAATAAAGTAAACACTCAATGTGCAGCGGGTTACCAATATTAATTAAATTTTCTAACTCCATTTTTTTAAACAAATTAATATAGAAATCACCCATGTGTTGTCTAAATTGGCGCCAGTAAGCTTCAATCCTTTGATTGTGTGTGCTTTTTCCTTTGAGAAAAGATTTATCTCCTGCATTTTCATCTTCATCATTATGTCTAAATGCTACATGCAAATCTTCCATAATAGATACCTCAGTACTCCGATCAGTCCTGATTATTGAAGGAATAAATTTAAGTTTTTCAACAAGTTTTAGGTAATAATAAGCAATGATCTCCGGATCATTATTTGATGAACATACATCAAGAAATACAATTTTTCTTGAGTATCCATCAATGAAGCCATAAATTGCAATTCCAAATCGTTTTAATTTATCATGGCCATCTGCGTGCCATATATAATTTGGACCTGGAACTGAATAAAGCCTACTTTTTAGCCTATAACGACTTCGACCTTCTACTCCATCGGGATCAATTTCTTGCATCAATTCATTACTGTTTTCTGCTTTACCGTTAATTTAAAAACTTTACGTAACCGTTGCCACATTGCTCTGTATCCCAGATTATATCCGCTTCCTTCAAATTCTATTATAATTGCTAATAATAACTCTTCGATTGGGCTTTCACAAATATTTTTTTTTCTTAAACAAATTTTCTGTAAAATTCTTGACAATGTACGTTTAGAAATTTGTATATTATATTTCTTCCACAATTTGTTGACTATTATACCATAACTATAATCTTTTTCAAAATATTTTTTGATTTTTTCATATAAGAACTTTTTTGTTGTATTCATCTGTAAAGAAAATTATAATTATGTAGAGATTGTGTCAAATTAATTTTATAATTTTTTTATACCTTTGTCTATTTTTCTAGAAATAGATTTTTCAATTGTTCTAATGAATAATCTTCATTTTTATTTAATACAATTTTTATCGTTGGAGCTAATTTTGAACCCATATGTTCATATTGCGATGCATTATTACTTTTGTGCTTCCAACCAATATAAATAATCCTTTTCTTAAATATTTTTTTATCTTTATCATTATCGCTGCCCTCGTCTGTCAAAGAAACCTGTTTTTTATTTTTAATTTTCTGCTGACAGAGCTAAAATAAAAAATTGCTTATGTAAAACAAAAACATCTTAGATAATTTTATGTAATTATTTTTACCTTTTTTTTACTGCTATTCCCCAAATCATTCAAATCTTTTTTACTGGATTGAAGAATATCAAGAATTTCATGAAATCGCTTGCGTTTATTAGCTCCAATTTTTGAGCTTTCTCCAACCTTATCTGCAAAGTTTTCATTTTTATAATTTTGAAACAAAATATTAAAGAATGCTAGATACAAACTTTTTCCAGGCCTCAAATAAAAATCATGTACATCTTTCTCTAAATATATATATATATATATATCATCTGACTCTAATAGGAATGTCTCATTATTTTCCTTATATGTCAACATGCAACCTTCTTGGAAATTATTATACAAAGTAGATTTCTTCAAACGATCGTTTTGTATGATTAAATAAAAATTGTCATTTTCATCCTCACAAATAATTTGTATTTTTCGACAATTGGACTGCATCTGCAATAAATTCATAAGAAAATGTTAATATATATACGTGTGTGTGTATCTGTCCATCATAACATAACCCTTAATTAATAAATTACATTACGTAAACTAATAATTGCATACGCAAACAAACACATTTCATTAACTCACCTTTTTATTTACAGATCCATAAATTTATACTGGTTAAATGAAAACTCGAAAATTCCTTTTTGTTGTTGGCATGGCATGGCATGGAAACAAAAGAACGCACGCACGGGTGCATGCGTTCCAAACCAATATAAAGTAAGGTAGGAACGCACGCACGGGTGCGCTGGTGTGGCGAGTAGGCGCTTCCGTAGTAAATACGTCTCTTGTTTTAATTTCTTTCTCGCAACTATCACTAATTACTACATTTTGCGGGCCACGTTCGCCCCACAGTTCTTTGTGATTGCGGGACCAAAACTAGGGAAGAATACGAGAGACATAAAGGATTGGAGACCGATAACGATATCATCGATAATATGTAGAGTATTCTCCTCAATGATCGACTGGAGATTAAGAGCCGTCGTCAAGCAAATAGTCCGACGAAAAGGCTTCACTGCCGAAAATGGCTGTTATAATAACATACAACTATTGGGATCAGCCATAACTCAAGCTGATCCTGACATGGTATCTTTAATATTATACATGTCTCCAAGGTCTTTGATACGGTGCTGCACTCAGCTATAGAGCCAGCGTTGAAAAAAAAAGGTCTTGGCGAGGCGGCAACCGAACATACAGAGTGTGTCAAAAGTTCCGAAACGGCATAATAACTCGGCAAATGTGCATTTTCGAAGAAAATGTTTCAGACAAATGTGATTTTTCCATGGCTATCTGATGGTGATCTTGAATTTGACCTTGAACTTGACCTACAATGTCATTTGAAGGTCGAATCGAGTTTTTAAAATTGGAACCCCCATTTTTTATTGCAGAAATGGAAAGATGGTGAAATTCACAATCCAACGATATGAATAACATAAGAAAGACATAATTTAGCAGTCCTGGTTTTCGCTGCTGATCCCGTTACAATAAGAAAAAATAAGGACATGGCAATCTCACAAGCTACGATGGTGCACGAGTATCTTAACATGCTTGGTATGATCTTGCTATTGAGAAGTGCACGGTATTTGAATTCGTTTCCATAACAAAATCGTGGTTTATAAGAGACCCTCAAATAGATGTCGATAACAAGAAAATCCCATTCACTACGGATGAAGACGTCGTTCGGTACTTAGGAACAAAGGTAAATCCATGAAAAGATCTCATACCAAACTTAGAAGTGGACACCATCAAAGAGATTATCGCGAGAACCAAAGCATTACAACTAAGACCCATACATAAGCAATATAATAAGTACTCCATTCATGTACGTACTGAATCTCGAGCCGATGGTTTACGTGGCGGCCCTGCGAACACATTAAAGTCCTACATGTCGAACGATCCAATAACAACATCAGTGGCAATAGATACAAAATCATTCAAAACATGTGAAAAATACAGAAAGCCATAGGCATTACCTGGTCTTGCATATACGAGGATTTAGACAATAAGAAATGGGAGTTAAAGAAAAAGCATCTCATAGACTGGAAGAATCAACCAGTCCAGGACCAAGGAATCGGAAAGTTCACAGAACCAGTGAGCAATGTCTGGCTGAAGCGAACAGACTTGCTCAAACACTCCCGAATCGCAGATTCGCGATAAAAATGAGGACAAACACCTATCCTACTAGAGTTTGAAAGAACCGGTACTCAACACTAAGAAATCTTGAAACAAGTTGCCGGAAATGTGGTAAACCCAACGAAACAATGGACCACATATTAGGGAAGTGTATATGTATGAAAGCGAGTCGAATCCGTAGACACGATGAAATAAAGAACCTCCTAGCTGAACGTCTATCAAAAGAAGGCAAGCAAGTATTCATCGAGCCCGTCTTCGAAGCACGGGACCAAATTTACAGGCCAGATCTCGTCGCAAAAACGAATGAAATGGCTTGGATCCTGGACGTTACCGTCCGCTTTGAAAAGGATAATTACTTGACCGAAGGTGCTAAGGAGAAACGTGCAAAATATAGTAACATCATACAGGTTGTCTGCAAATAGCTAAAATGCAAGAAATCGGAGGTCGTACCAACAGTAGTCGGCTCCAGAGAAGCCCTTAATAAGGAGACATTGGGGGCTCTCAGGAAAATTAAAATTAGAAAATCCAACTGGCTTACAGTATCGATAAGAGCTCTAAGAAGGTCCACTAGACTACGATAATAATCTATGATAAGCGGACGTAGGTGGATTCAAGAGATATCGTAATCCATCTAAAATCAAAGTCCTTTGAGCCCGTACGACATGAACGAAAGACTACAATATATCAAATTTTATCCCCCCTTATGTCCCGTATTCCCTTCTAGCTATTATTATTAATTCATTTTATATGAAAGAAATATTAAAAAATGAGCAGATTTTTGGTCATATTTTAACATTAAAATTTGTACCATTAGAATTAAAATTATAATATTGTTAATTTTATTTAAACAAGTAAAAATAAAAAAGGTATTCGACGGAGGGAACAAAAATAAGCAGAATACAGAGAAAGGGGAGAAACTTGGAAAGAAGAACCAAAATGAGAAAGATACGGACAAAGAGTCCCTGGTTGAAAAAAAAGATCAAAATCCATCGCATTTACCCGAAACATCAAAGTTACAAAATTATTATCAATCAAACTATACGAGTCTGTTTGGTTACCCAGGATATTCACACTACTTCATGCCATATCCCATGCCAAATATGTATCATCCTAGTGGTTATGGCAATTATGGGTTGCCACCACCGCTACCTCCAGCAGCTGAAAAGGTATTCCCTCAGCCCCCAGCGACTTCTACTATAATTTCGGTAATGCCACCACTGCCACCACTGCCGCCTTCGAAAACTGAAAATTTACTCCCTCAACAACTTTCAACTTCTGCTGAAACAACTGAGGTAATGCCAAAAAAAGGTTTCATTGCCTCCCAATTCTACCATGAGAAGAAGTTTTGTTAATCAACAGTCCAAAAATGTAGCTTAGGAGATGAAAATTATAAATCTTATGATTATTAAAATAGAAAAAAAAGGTTTTAGAAAAGAATTTAAATTCGATATTATTTTTTATATTGTGTACTACAGTATGAAGAACATATTTTGAATATCTGTTAAGGCGATGTCGGAGCTATAGCCTCCATCGTTAGCCGCTCGATCTCGAGGCTTCAAATGGCGCTGTAGTCAGGTGTCGATTTTTACGATAAACGTACTTCAAACATAAATTATAAATTTTACAGCTACATAGAGCTGTTAAAAGATACTTTCCTCCCTAGCTATGATTAAAACTAAGGTTATTGTAATATTACTCTTGGCAGCAAATGTTTATTTTTTTAAAGAAATGTGTAATACGTTACGTATAGCATTACAGCAAATATAGGCTCAATAGATACCAGACGTATTACACATTTCTTTAAAAAAATAAACATTTGCTGCCAAGAGTAATATTACAATAACCTTAGTTTTAGTCATAGCCAGGGGGAAAAGTATGTTTCAACAGCTCTATGTAGCTGTAAAATTTATAATTTATGTTTGAAGTACGTTTATCGTAGAAATCGACACCTGACTACAGCGCCATTTGAAACCTCGAAATCGAGCGGCTATCGATGGAGGCTATAGCTCCGACATCCCCTTAATAAATGCTCTAGTGATTTGAAAAGAATACTTTAATTATGATATTTGTAACATTTTTTAGTTAGTATAACTTATCTAATTTTATGAAAATCTAAAGGAATTACAATCAAGAAATAAATTGTTGATAATTAATTTTATTCGTCGTTTCAACATTTTTAAATAAATTATGTAACTATAACGTGTCATAAAAATACAGTAAATACATAAATAAAATTATTAATATAATATAATAATGATACTAACGGTCTCTCCGAACAAAATGCTTTACTTTAGAATAAAGCAGGCCTATTGTACTCTTTGCCCCCTATAGCAAGTGGAATTTCCCAGAGCACGGCCTTTTAAAACAATTAAAGGCTTTTCGTCCTCGATCTCCAGCTTGGACTCCTCAGTAAGGAACTGGAAATCTTACCTTAGACGCCTGTCGCAAGATGAACCGCGACGCCAGCAAGATATTCTGCGGCTATGTATATAGAAAATAGACGACGATCTCTCCAACGAGTGTAGAGAGATAGTCGTCTCCCTCTGGTGAATTCCTGCTTCTTTAGTGCTCTGGGAAATTTCACTTGCTATAGTGGACAAAGAGTATAATAGGCCTGCTTTATTCTAAAGTAAAGCATTTTCTTCGGAGAGACCGTTAATATCATTATTATATTATATACACATACATATTACCGAACTTAATTTCAATTTTTTCAAATAAAATTATTTGATTCACTTAGGAGATGCTGGGGCATTTTTACCCTTTTTTAAATAGCTGAAAGTAAAAAAAAATTTTCCATAAATTCTGGAAAATCTTTACGCAATACGAGTATAATCCACGTTAAAATTTTGTAAAAAAACTATATATTGTATACAAGATTGCAGAAAAGACGCAATTAGTGATGTCAGTTACTGGAGCTCGTGCGCATGCACGGATTAAATACACTGTTTGGCGTCTGCAACAACGCTATCTTTCCCCACCGCAATGCTTTCTACTAGTCTCTAATGCTAATCTCTATTTCTTTTAATAACACGAAACGTCTGTCATTTAAGTCTCCATAATCCCAATACGCACAAAGAAGAAGAAGAAGGTCTCCGTAAAGACCAAAATATTCCCGAGATTCATAATGTCTTTTTACTCTCTCTCACTTTCGCGGGCGGCTACGAAATTTCACAACCAGTCCTCGCGCAGGTACATATAGCGCGAGGATGGACTGCTGTGTGACAACGCAACTTTCAAAGTTCTCTTTAGGTCGAAATAAAAAAGTAAAAAGACAAAGTCGGGGAAAAAAAGAAACGAGCGCGCATGCGAAAACGTGAGCAAAGATTAGTAGTAATCTCTGATGCGAGTCAGCTAACCTCAAAAGACGCGGTGTGTCTCAAGACTCCTCGTCAATGTGCTTCTGCTCGTGCATCTGTTTTAAAAATCGCTTACTGGTAGTATTATGAAGATTAAGAAATGCTTTGAGTCTGAGAGAGGAAGAAAGAGAGGTAAATAGAGAAGTGTACATGTATTGAAGAAAGCGCAGTGCATTCCTTTCGTACTTGTTGTTCTAATTTAATTTGAATTATAATGTAGTATATTCTTCTCTCAAAATGATGGGAATCGAGATTTCGATGAGATCAAGTAGTGGATGGAGCTTGCTATCAGGTGCACCAAAGGTATGGACATATTAATTTATCACTTAATTGATTCATATTCCAAACCTTTTGTACCAAATTTCACTTAATACTTATTGTGCAGGAAAGAGGATGTCAAAAGTGTTGGAAGAATTCCAGGTGATCTCGCAGTTGCTGGAAAAAGAGCAGAAGGCATCTTTGGAACAGGCCGAGAAGACAGATTGCGAGTTGAAAAAACAAAATTCCAGACTGGCGACGGAGATCAAATAATTTAGAAGTATATTGGACCAGCAGAGCATCGAATTTTTCATGTGTTAATAGAGGGCTCAGGATCTTCAAAATTAAACCGAACAATTAATCAAGTACATTGTAACCCGTCATATCAATATTTTAAACTTCGCGCTTCAGACCTAATGTAAATTAAGAGATCGCGCAAGTAGACCCGAAGCTTACGAGCCATGTCAAGACGAAAAGGCTCGCTCTCGCTCGCTGACCACCGTCATGACAACATCTCTTGTAAGGCTAGCGAACGCCAGATCGAAGGGCCCCGATCCGCGCTATTGTGTAATGGTTGGTGAGTGAGCAGATCGAGATAAGAAAAATATATATATCAGCTAAGTATCTTTACATTAAATAAATTAAACCAAAGAAGCAAATCTGCCTTTTATCTCTGATATATCCCACCATTTATATTAGACATTAATAATATATCTATATATATATATTACAACATCAGGGAATTGGAGCAGAAGAATGACGACCTGGAAATGGCTCATAGACGTGCAAATCAAGAATCGACATGGTTGCTTAATGAGAATAGCCATGCTGTGATGAGGATGGTTCTCGACTGCTGCTTAGATCACTGCAACAAGTTTTCAGGTAAATATTCTATTATATTCTATTGGACTCCATATAGCTTAGGCTTATCTTTTTATTATTGTTGACTTTTTATACATCAAGCAAAAACTTGAAACATCAAGTTAGTTGTTTTAATGGAATTTGCATTAGAAGAAAATACAATGAATTAATTTAGACAAATAGAAACTTCTCGACTACTTTTTATTAATTCAATTCAAATAACCTTATTAGATTACTTATTCATATATATTTGGCTTTAAAACAAGTAATTTGCATTAAATTTTGAAAAGTTAGATTTTATAGTGCATGCTCCTAGCTACCTACTTTTAAATTTATATATATAAGATAAGATTTTTATTGCCCGTTAAGTTTTGAATTAAATAAATAAATAGATAGATAGATAGATATACTAAAAAGTCTACATCATTTTCAGGATCGTTCCAGTTGGGCGGACAGGTGACAAGTATTGGAACAGTCTTTTTTTTATACGAAGGTTGTACTAGCCAAACCGGTGTACAAAAAGGATATCTTTATTATATTTGCTGAGTTAATGAACACTCCTGAGTTTCTTTACAGAAAATTTGCTGCTTTATAGCAGTGAAAGAAGCAGCTCGTCAAAGTTTGGCCTATATCTAAAGGTAATAGGTATTATTTTGTTTTCACTGGGCATTGTATTTATTGATATACCCAGCAAAGTAACCTATAAGGATTGCATTGAAAATATAGTAACTATTTTCCTTTCTAAATGAGTTATATGTGAATATTTCTTTATTATAATTACTCTCTTTCATAATAAAAGCTAAATTCTATTCTAGAAGAATTTAAAATAAGTCAAAAATTCAAATACCGCATGATATACGGCTGTAATACAGTTTCTCTTGAATCATAGATGCATATAGTGATAAATATTTTCATTCAATGAGAATCAAATAAAAAATAACGAATAGAATCAACTTAATCAATTTTGATTTATTTTCTTACTAAATTTCTTGAACTACCGAGAGTAATTTTTTGTTATTTAATTTTTTTCAAGTTCTGTAAATTAAATTTATAGTTTTTTAAATCATTTTTTTTTATTTACTAGTTTTGTGCCACTTTTCTGGCACTTCCTGCCGTTTGTCGCCGCCTGGAGGACTTCAACGGCGTTCACCCACCACCTCTGAGTGGGTGCTTTTTCCCCAACCTTTTTTTTAAACTTGTGAAGCAGGGAAAACCTCAACCGAGATGGCCCGGTGTCTTCGAAATATTCTGTTTGGGTATCAAAGTCACATTGAATAATCAAGAATTTTAAATAATCTACATTTCACATAGTATGTGAAATATTTAATCAAAGTGCGCGTATAAATGTTTTGAAGTGCACTATTTTGGAAATCTGCATCCAAATTGTTGGATACAACAATAACAAATGCACTGTTACAAAAATGTACATCACAAATAATGTACAAGTACTAGAAGCAAAATTTTAAGCAGGTACATTAGAAGTATTTAATGACCTAACGAAATGTCATGTATAAATAAATGAATTCTAATGCAAAGTTAATTAATTGTAATATAGAAATTTGAAGCTAAAGAAATGACGTTTAATGTAAATGAAAAAAAATTTAATGATACATGCATTAAATTTACAGCAAATTATGAAGTAAAAATAACTAAATTTCAATGAGAAGTAATAAATACTTAATGTAAGTACATTAATATTTATTTGACTATTTTGCCACAATAACATTAAACTTAATGCCAAAGTTTCTAAAATTTAATGCAAATGGGACAAAATTATAATGTAAGGTAAATTAATTTGACAGCATATTTTGGATTGGTAATTATTAAATTTCATGTAAAAGTAACGATTTGTTAATGTTAAGTATATCAAAGGACGCGATAGCGCCCGACGCAAGTATGGGCGCGTAAGCCATATATACAGCTAACTCAGTCCTCATATTTTTCATTCATAACCGTTTATTACATACTATTTATTTTCATGAAATCTATGAAACATTACTTTTCCTATTTATTTATCTTCTGCTTACATCTAATTTTGTCCGAATTCATTCACGCATAATTAAGAAAAGTCGCAATAAAGAAATTGGATGTCGATTTCCGTTACTCGATTTTTGTCTTCTCCCTTTTTATATATATATATATATATATATATATATAGTCACCTCGAAACAAAAAGAGATAGCAATAGTATGGAAAATCCATAAGATAGAAAGAGATACAATGCTTTCCAGGCCGTGAGAGAACGCGTTTCAGGTGAACACTTTCGTCGCAGCTGAATCGTCCGCCTGATTTTGTGTGAAAATTATGAATTACAATTATTTATTTACATAATTATTTCCAATACCTCACATTATTCCGTTTCGGTATTTTTTATTGTACTGCAATGCAGATACTATTGCAAGATAAGGACTTCATAGTCGCTCTTACCGTATACCAGCATGTCAACCTTTGACTTCTCGACGAAGAGAGTGAGATAGAGAGAAAGAGAGAGAGAAAGAGAGAGAAAGACAAACATTGATGAAATTCTAACCATCAAAACAATGTTTTCATTTTCATGCAAGTGATGGTATAACTTTTTTTAATCTTAAAGTATAAGTTATAAAAATTGTACAAAAAATAAATGTAAATTATTACATTATTTTAATTATATTTATTATATTATTATTTCATTTTATTTACATAATTTTATCAATAATTGAAATGCATCAAATATTGTCAAAGCAGGGAATAGATAAATTACCAAATTAAACACCAAATTTTAACAAAAATTATAAATTAAATTTAAAAATTTTCTGTAATTAACAAAACAGTTTTTGTATAAATAGTATTTTAAATTACAGAATTTATATGATATAAATTTAAATAAATCTGTTCCCTAATCAGGCTTAGCCCTATCCTCTGCTAATAATGTAGCTAGAGATATTACAATTTAAATTAACATAATATAATAAATCATATTCTATATTTTTTGGTGCTCGCAATCATCGCAAGACCATGACTGAGCAATAATAAAAATATATGCAATGTATATATGGAATCTTGCTTTAGAACTAAAAATCATTGAACGGTTTAAAAATCTGTCAAAATTGTATAAAGGCAAACATTTGTTTACGTTATAAACGTACATATAACATTCAATTAATTTTAATAATTGACATTATATCTATTTTAATTTTTTTTATAATTCTTATCTCTGAAAATGTATTTTTAAAGACTTACTTATAAAGGTTGTTTTTAAGTTGTTTTAGTAAGTATAATAATTGTTATCTGTACGGATCTTAAATTTAAGTAAATAATGGGAATTATATGTATTAGAAAATAACTTTAGATCTTCCAGTTCGAGTTCCTAAATCAAAATGAAGTACGAGCGTAGCTTTGACATCAAAGAAGTTGTCAATTGTATATTTCATAAATTACTTTATGTATATTGGTAAATTTATTTTGTAATTATTCTAAATTATATATGTAAAATGAGCACAAATTAATTATAATGATTTATTAAAAATTAAAAGATGAGTTTAATTCGAACACTCGTACGAGCAAGACGTGTTTATAATCGCTCTACGTAAACATTATAAGCGCGTGATTGTACAAGACGAGTTAGAAGTGCTGAGTGCCGAGTATGGCAATTATCATAACATTTCGATTTTAAATTTAATCTATATCTAATTAAAGTGATCTCGCTGAGTCTCTGACTACAGAGACTCGCGTACATAATTACTAACGTTAAAAAATGGCAAGTAGTCAAGTAGACCCAATGTAATCGTTTGCATCTATAACTCAGTATGAAAAAGTACTACTAGGAAACATGCTATCGTAGTGGATGCAGTCGAAGGTTTTTTCAGTGCAAGATTATGCAATTGCTCTTACAATGTTGTTAATCCAAAGACTATCCTGTATGCTTCTCGCATAAATCAAGGAAGAGTGTGTTTTTATTAAGTGACAGAGAACTGGCAGAAACACTCGTTAAGGTTAAAAGTGCGATGACCGTAGGTAAAAATGTTTTATCAATTAGACCCTTGGTATCAAAGGCAAGAAGAGTCCTAATCTCTAACGTTCAACCCTGCACACCCTCGGTAGTTATTCTTCGAGAATTGAAAAAACTAGACATAACACCGGTCTCTAACATAACTACGATCAAATCAAGCATTCAACATCCATCTCTAAGCCATTTACTAAGCTTTAGAAAGCAAATGTTTATAAAACCTGAGAACATTCGAAAATACCTGGAAATATAAAAATTATGTTAGACGAGGTGAACTTTGGATCTACTTCTCGACAGAAAAACCAACATGTTTTATATAAGTCTTCATAGAGTTTCTGCAATAGAAAATACTGAAATAAAATCGACATAAAGCAACAAGTATATTTAATTAAATATTTATATATTTTTTTTTGTATCTTCAATTTCAAATTTTCAACCCAATTTTATGTATATGATTATATAAATGTGTATCTAATACAACGGCAAGTATTTTGTAGATGTCAATAGAAATTTTTTATATATTTATTAGAGTTTCACTTTCAGTAATTTTATTATTCATTATTAAATATTCCACATCGAATTTGTGCCTCTAGAAAGTACTTTATAAAAACACCTTCCCCGAAGGTGTCAACATTCGCAAGTATGGTTTCCAATCACACTTTTATAAATGTTATCTGTTAAAAAAAATCTTTAATTCTTACTCTCAAACCTACTTCTACTTATATATTGCTTAAAGTTCATAGAGTTCTGCAATAGAAAATACTGAAATCAAATCGACCTAAGCAACAAGTATCTTTAATTAAATTTTTATATATTTTTTTGCTTAAACTCCATAAAGTTTCTGCAATAGAAAATACTGCAATAGATAATCAACCTTCGGTACCAACATTCAAATTCCAATAGTGAATACCAATATTAGTCCAACGTTGGATACCAAGTTCAAAATCAATAATGGGTACCAATATTGCTCCAACGTTGGATACCAACGTTCCAAACCACAATGACTATCAATATTGGATAATCGATTGATACCAACGTTCAAAACCAATAATTGATACCAACGTTCAAAACCAATAATTGGTACCAATATTGGTTCAACGTTGGATGCCAACGTTCAAACCAATAATAAGTACCAATATTGGTCCAACGTTGGGTATACCAATATTGATTCAACATTGGGTATCAATATTGGTTCAACGTTGGGTACCAACGTTGGGTACCAACATTTGTCCAACGTTGGGTACCAATATTGATTCAACATTGGGGTACCAATATTGGTCCAACGTTGGATACCAACATTGGTCCAACGTTGGGTACCAACATTGGTCCAACGTTGGGTACCAACATTGGTCCAACGTTGAGTACCAATATTGATTCAACATTGGGTACCAACATTCCAAACCAACTATGGCCCAGCGATGGTCGATTCTACTCGATTCTCTAAAATTTATTCGATTCTTTTTTTAAAGTATCGATTATTATTCAATTCTTGAAGAATCGATACTCCAGAAACAAATCGATACTCCAGAAACGAAGAATCGATACGA
>JANSJX010000760.1:0-17168 GCA_026168455.1 Theocolax elegans | reverse complement strand
GGAAAAATTTTGTTTTCACTTAAATAAGATTTTGCAAAAATGTTTTGCACATAATGAAACGATTGCTCACTGTATATATATTTTGATATTTCACAAATGTTTCGTTCGAGTAGACGCTGTACGCATATAATAAAATTATTGACGTGAAAAAAGTTTGTAGAGTATATAATTATAAATGTATTAACCTTAAGAGGAGCCCAAACTGGTATGCTTACCGACATTTACAGGTTCAAACTTTACAATGAGAATTTTTAATTTTTTGTAATTGTATGAGTTGCCCCCCTTTAGGTTTTAATAAAAAAACAAGCGGGGGACAACTCATAGAATTTAAAAATTAAAAAATTCTCCTTGTAAAGTTTGAACCTGTAAATGTCGGTAATTTAACAAATAGTATATTATGCACCTAGGACGCGAAATGGGTCACCTTGGCAATTGCGAGCTTTTTCGGTTCAAGGGGAAATCTAGATTCCATAGCTGGGTGATTTTAATTAAAGTGCGTTTTTACACGTATAAACACGTATTACCGGCATAGTAGTATAAATATTCAAAGTTTTTAGATTTCGTTCCATAGCCGGGGGGATTGAATTCAATACATTTTTCCACGTGTAAACACGTATAAACTGGCTAAGAAGTCCAAATTTTCAAATTTTCAGATTTCGTTCCAAAGCCGGGGGGATTGAGTGAAATACATTTTTCCACGTCTACACACGTATTAACCGGCCTAGTAGTGCAAATTCAAAATTTTTTGGATTTAGTTCCATAGCTGGGTGGATTGAATTAAAGTGCGTTTTTACAAGTATAAACACGTATTAACCGGCTCAGAAGACCAAATTCTCAATTTTTTTAGATTTAGTTCCATAGCCGGGGGGATTGAGTCAATAAATCTTTCCACGTATAAAGACGTATAAACTGGCTAAGAAGTTCAAATTTTCGAATTTTTAGATTTCGTTCCATAGCCGGGGGGATTGAATTCAAATACATTTTTCCACGTATAAACACGTATTAACCGGCTTAGAAGTCCAAATTTTCAAATTTTTTAGATTTAGTTCCTTGGCTGGGTGTATTGAATTAAAGTGCGTTTTTACACGTATAAACACGTATTAACCGGCATAGTAGTACAAATTTTCAAGTTTTTAGATTCGTTCCATAACTGGGTGGATTGATTAAAGCGCGTTTACACGTATAAAGACGTATAACCGGCTTAGTAGTACAAATTTTCAAATTTTTGATTTAGTTCCATAGCTGGGTGATTTTAATTAAAGTGCGTTTTACACGTATAATCACGTATTAACCGGCATAGTAGTACAAATTTTCAAAGTTTTTAGACTTCGTTCCATAGCCGGGGGGATTGAATTTAAATACATTTTTACACGTATAAACACGTATAAACTGGCTAAGAAGTCCAAATTTTCAAATTTTCAGATTTCGTTCCATAGCTGGGTGGATTGAATTAAAGTGCGTTTTTACACGTATAAACCCGTATTAACCGGCTTGGTAGTACAAATTTTCAAATTTTTTAGTTTTCGTTCCGTAGCCGGGGGGAATGTATACAATTACATTTTTCCTCGTATAAACACGTATAACCGGCTTAGAAGACCAAATTTTCAAATTTTCTAGATTTCGTTCCATAGCCGGGTGGGATTGAATTCAAATACATTTTTACAACGTGTAAATACGTATTAACCGGATAGAAGGACCAAATTTTCAATTTTTTTTAGATTTCGTTCCATAGATAGGTGGATTGAATTAAAGTGCGTTTTTAACGTATAAACACGTATTAACCGGCTTAGTAGTACAAATTTTCAAATTTTTTAGATTTCGTTCCATAGCCGGGGGGATTAATTCAAATACATTTTTCCACGTGTAAACACGTATAAAATGGCCAAGAAGTCCAAATTTTTCACAATTTTTAGATTTCGTTCCATAGCCGGGGGGATTGAGTCAAATACATTTTTCCACGTCTAACACGAATTAACCGGCTTAGAAGTCCAAATTTTCAAATTTTTTAGATTTAGTTCCATGGTTGGGTGGATTGAATTAAAGTGCGTTTTTACACGTATAAACACGTATACACCTGATAAGAAGACCAAATTTTCAATTTTTTTAGATTTAGTTGCATAGCTGGGTGGATTGAATTAAAGTGCGTTTTTACACGTATAAACACGTATTAACCGGCTCAGAAGACCAAATTCTCAAATTTTTTAGATTTAGTTCCATAGCCGGCGGGATTGAATTCAAATACATTTTTACACGTATAAACACGTATAAACTGGCTAAGAAGTCCAAATTTTCAAATTTTTTAGATTTCGTTCCATAGCCGGGGGGATTGAATTTAAATACATTATTACACGTATAAACACGTATAAACTGGCTAAGAAGTCCAAATTTTATAATTTTTAGATTTTTTTCCATAGCTGGGTGGATTGCATTAAAGTGCGTTTTTACACGTATAAACCCGTATTAAGCGGCTTGGTAGTACAAATTTTCAAATTTTTTAGTTTTCGTTCCATAGCCGGGGGGATTGAGTCAAATACATTTTTCCACTTCTAAACACGTATTAACCGGCTTAGAAGTCCAAATTTTCAAATTTTTTAGATTTAGTTCCATGGCTGGGTGGATTGAATTAAAGTGCGTTTTTACACGTATAAACACGTATTAACCGGCTTAGTAGTACAAATTTTCAAACTTTTAGATTTCGTTCCTAGCCCGGGGATTGAATTCAAATACATTTTTCCACGTATAAACACGTATAAACCGGCTTCGAAGTCCAAATTTTCAAATTTTTCAGATTTCGTTCCATAGCCGGGGGGATTGAATTCAAATACTTTTTTACACGTATAAACACGTATACACCTGATAAGAAGACCAAATTTTCAATTTTTTTAGATTTAGTTGCATAGCTGGGTGGATTGAATTAAATGCGTTTTTACACGTATAAACACGTATTAACCGGCTCAGTAGACAAATTTTCAATTTTTTAGATTTCGTTCCATAGCCGGGGGATTGAATTCAAATACTTTTTCCACGTATAACACGTATAACCGGCTTCGAAGTCCAAATTTTCAATTTTTTTAGATTTAGTTGCATAGCTGGGTGGATTGAATAATTGCGTTTTTACACGTATAAACACTATAACCGGCTCAGAAGACAAATTTTCAAGTTTTTAGATTAGTTCCATAGCCGGGGGGATTGAGTCAAATACATCTTTCCACGTATAAAGACGTAAAAATGGCAAAGAAGTTCAAATTTTCAAATTTTTTAGATTTAGTTCCATGCTGGGTCGATTGAATTAAAGTGCGTTTTTCCACGTGTAAACACGTATTAACCGGCTTAGTAGTACAAATTTTCAAATTTTTAGATTTCGTTCCATAGCCGGGGGATTAAATTCAAATACATTTTTCCACGTGTAAACAGTATAAATGGCCAAGAAGTCCAAATTTTCAAATTTTTAGATTTCGTTCCATAGCCGGGGGATTGAGTGAAATACATTTTTCCACGTCTACACACGTATTAACCGGCCTAGTAGTGCAAATTTTCAAATTTTTTGGATTTAGTTCCATAGCTGGGTGGATTGAATTAAAGTGCGTTTTTCCACGTGTAAACACGTATTAACCGGCTTAGAAAACCAAATTTTCAAATTTTTTAGATTACGTTCCATAGCTGGGTGGATTGAATTCAAATACATTTTTACACGTATAAACACGTATAAACTGGCTAAAAGTACCAAATTTTCAAATTTTTAGATTTCGTTCCATAGCCGGGGGGATTGAGTCAAATACATTTTTCCACGTCTAAACACGTATTAACCGGCCTAGTAGTACAAATTTTCAAATTTTTTTATATTTCGTTCCATAACCGGGGGGATTGAATTCATATACATTTTTCCACGTGTAAACACGTATAAACTGGCCAAGAAGTCCAAATTTTCAAATTTTTAGATTTCGTTCCATAGCCGGGGGGATTAAGTCAATTACATTTTTCCACGTCTAAACACGTATTAACCGGCTTAGTAGTACAAATTTTCAATTTTTTAGATTTCGTTCCATAGCCGGCGGGATTGAATTCAAATACATTTTTCCACGTATAAACACGTATAAACCGGCTTCGAAGTCCAAATTTTCAAATTTTTTAGATTTAGTTCCATGGCTGGGTCGATTGAATTAAAGTGCGTTTTTACACGTATAAACACGTATTAACCGGCCTTAGTAGTACAAATTTTCAAATTTTTTAGATTTCGTTCCATAGCCGGGGGGTTAGTCAATTACATTTTTCCACGTCTAACACGTATTAACCGGCCTAGTAGTACAAATTTTCAATTTTTTAGTTTCGTTCCATAACCGGGAGGATTGAATTCAAATACATTTTTCCTCGTGTAAACACGTATAACTGGCCAAGCAGTCCAAATTTTCAATTTTTTAGATTTCGTTCCATAGCCGGGGGATTGACTTCAAACATTTTACACGTATAAACACGTATAAACCGGCTTCGAAGTCCAAATTTTATAATTTTTTTAGATCTCGTTCCATAGCTGGGTGGATTGAATTAAAATGCATTTTTACACGTATAAACACGTATTAACCGGCTTAGTAGTACAAATTTTCAAATTTTCAGATTTCGTTCCATAGCCGGGGGGATTGAATTCAAATACATTTTTACACGTATAAACACGTATAAACCTGGCTAAGAAGACCAATTTATAATTTTTAGATCTCGTTCCATAGCTGGGTGGATTGATTAAATGCATTTTTACACGTATAAACACGTATAAACCTGATAAAGACCATTTTTTCAAACTTTTAGATTTGTTCCACAGCTGGGTGGATTGAATTAAAGTACGTTTTACACGTATAAACACACATAAACGTGCTAAGAAACATTTTCAAATTTTTTATAAATGGTTCCATAGCCGGGGGATTGAATTCAAATACATTTTTCCACGTGTAAACACGTATTTACCGGCTTGGAAGACCAATTTTACATTTTTAGATTCGTTCCATAGCTGGGTGGATTGAATTCAAATACATTTTTACACGTATATACACGTATAAACTGGCTAAGAAGACCAATTTTCAAATTTTTTAGATTAGTTCCATAGCCGGGGGGATTGAGTCAATAAATCTTCCACGTAAAACGTATAAACTGGCTAAAAAGTCAAATTTTCGAATTTTTAGATTTCGTTCCAATGCCGGGGGGATGAATTCAAATACATTTTTCCACGTCTACACACGTATTAACGGCCTAGTAGTGCAAATTCAAAATTTTAGATTTCGTTTCATAGCGGGGGGATTGAATTTAAATACATTTTTACACGTAAACTCGCTAAGAAGTCCAAATTTTCAAATTTTTAGATTTCGTTCCAAAGCCGGGGGATTAAGTCAAATACATTTTTCCACGTCTAAACACGTATTAACCGGCTTAGAAGTAAATGTTCAAATTTTTTAGATTTCGTTCCATAGCCGGGTGGTTGAATTCAAATGCAATTTTACACGTAAACACATATAAACTGGCTAAGAATACCAAATTTTCAATTTTTGATTTCGTTCCATTGTTGGGGATTGAATTAAAATAGAATTTTACACGTATAAACACGTATAACTTGAGGAAGACCAAATTTTCAAATTTTTAGATTAGTTCCATAGTTGGGTGGATGAATTAAAGTGCGTTTTTACACGTATAAACCCGTATTAACCGCTTAATAGTACAAATTTTCAAATTTTTTAGATTTCGTCCATAACCGAGGGGATTGAATTCAAATACATTTTACACGTATAAACCTATTAACCTCTTGGTAGTACCAAATTGTCAAATTTTTTAGTTTCGTTCCATAGCCGGGGGGAGTATAACAATACATTTTACACGTATAAACACGTATTAACGGCTTAGAAGACCAAGTTTCAAATTTTTTAGATTTCGTTCCATAGCCGGGGGGATTGAATTCAATACATTTTACAGCGTGTAAACACGTATAACGGGCTTAGAAGACCAAATTTTCAATTTTTTTTAGATTTCGTTCCATAGATGGGTGGATTGAATTAAAGTGCGTTTTTACACGTATAAACACGTATTAACCGGCTTAGTAGTACAAATTTTCAAATTTTTTAGATTTCGTTCCATAGCCGGGGGGATTGAATCAATACAATTTTACACGTATACACCGTATAAACAGACTAAGAGTCCAAATTTTCAATTTTTAGATTTCGTTCCATAGCCGGCGGGATTGAATTCAAAATACTTTTTACACGTGTAAACACGTATTAACGGGCTTAGAGACCAATTTTCAATTTTTTTTAGATTTCGTTCCATAGATGGGGATTGAATTAATGCGTTTTTACACGTATAACACGTTAACCGGCTTAGTAGTACAAATTTTCAAATTTTTTAGATTTCGTTCCATAGCCGGGGGGATTGAATTCAAATACCTTTTTCCACGTATAACCACGTAATAAACCGGATTACGAAGTCCAAATTTTATAATTTTTAGATTTTTTTCCATAGCTGGGTGGATTGAATTAAAGTGCGTTTTTACACGGTATAAACACGTATTAACCGGCCTAGTAGTACAAATTTCAAATTTTGTAGATTTCGTTCCATAACCGAGGGGATTGAATTCAAATACATTTTTACACGTATAAACCCATATTAACCGGCTTGGTAGTACAAATTTTCAAATTTTTTAGTTTTCGTTCCATAGCCGGGGGGAATGTATACAAATACATTTTTACACGTATAAACACGATTAACCGGCTTAGAAGACCAAAGTTTCAAATTTTTAGATTTCGTTCCATAGCCGGGGGGATTGAATTCAACTACATTTTACAACGTGTAACACGTATTAACGGGCTTAGAAGACCAAATTTTCAATTTTTTTTAGATTTCGTTCATAGATGAGTGGATTGAATTAAAGTGCGTTTTTACACGTATAAACACGTATTAACCGGCTTAGTAGTACAAATTTCAAATTTTTTAGATTCGTTCCATAGCCGGGGGGATTGAATTCAAATACAATTTTACACGTATAACCACGTATAAACAGACTAAGAAGTCCAATTTTCAAATTTTAGAATTTCGTTCCAATAGCCGGCGGGATTGAATTCAAATACATTTTTACACGTATAAACACGTATAAACTGGCTAAGAAGTCCAAATTTTCAAATTTTTAGGATTCGTTCCATAGCCGGGGGATTGAATTTAAATACATTTATACACGTATAAACACGTATAATCTGGCTAAGAAGTCCAAATTTTATAATTTTTAGATTTTTTCCATAGCTGGGTGGATTGAATTAAAGTGCGTTTTTACACGTATAAACACGTATTAACCGGCTTGGTAGTACAAATTTTCAAATTTTTTAGTTTTCGTTCCATAGCCGGGGGGATTGTATTCAAATACATTTTTCCACGTGTAAACACGTATAAACTGGCCAAGAAGTCCAAATTTTCAAATTTTTAGAATTCGTTCCATAGCCGGGGGGATTGAGTCAAATACATTTTTCCACGTCTAAACACGTATTAACCGGCTTAGAAGTCCAAATTTTCAAATTTTTTAGATTTAGTTCCATGGCTGGGTGGATTGAATTAAAGTGCGTTTTTACACGTATAAACACGTATTAACCGGCTTAGTAGTACAAATTTTCAAACTTTTTAGATTTCGTTCCATAGCCCGGGGGATTGAATTCAAATACATTTTTCCACGTATAAACACGTATAAACCAGCTTCGAAGTCCAAATTTTCAAATTTTTCAGATTTCGTTCCATAGCCGGGGGGATTGAATTCAAATACATTTTTACACGTATAAACACGTATACACCTGATAAGAAGACCAAATTTTCAATTTTTTTAGATTTAGTTGCATAGCTTGGTGGATTGAATTAAAGTGCGTTTTTACACGTATAAAACCGTATTAACCGGCTCAGAAGACCAAATTTTCAAATTTTTTAGATTTAGTTCCATAGCCGGGGGGATTGAGTCAAATACATCTTTCCACGTATAAAGACGTATAAACTGGCAAAGAAGTTCAAATTTTCGAATTTTTAGATTTCGTTCCATAGCCGGGGGGATTGAATTCAAATACATTTTTCCACGTATAAACACATATTAACCGGCTTAGAAGTCCAAATTTTCAAATTTTATAGATTTAGTTCCATGGCTGGGTGGATTGAATTAAAGTGCGTTTTTACACGTATAAACACGTATTAACCGTCTTAGAAGTCCAAATTTTTTAGATTTCGTTCCATAGCCGGGGGGGATTGAATTCAATACATTTTTCCAGTGTAAACACGTATTAACCGGCTTAGAAGACCAAATTTTCAAATTTTTTAGATTACGTTCCATAGCTGGGTGGATTGAATTCAAATACATTTTTACACGTATAAACACGTATAAACTGGCTAAAAATACCAAATTTTCAAATTTTTAGATTTCGTTCCATAGCCGGGGGGATTGAATTTAGATACATTTTTACACGTATAAACACGTATAAACTGACTAAGAAGTCCAAATTTTCAAATTTTCAGATTTCGTTCCAAAGCCGGGGGGATTGAGTGAAATACATTTTTCCACGTCTACACACGTATTAACCGGCTAGTAGTGCAAATTTTCAAATTTTTGGATTAGTTCCAATAGCTGGGGGATTGAATTAAAGTGCGTTTTTCCACGTGTAAACACGTATTAACCGGCTTAGAAAACCAAATTTTCAAATTTTTTAGATTACGTTTCCATAGCTGGGTGGATTGAATTCAAATACATTTTTCACGTATAAACACGTATAAACTGGCTAAAAGTACCAAATTTTCAAATTTTAGATTTGCGTTCATAGCCGGGGGGATTGAGTCAAATACTATTTTCCACGTCTAAACACGTATTACCGGCCTAGTAGTACAAATTTCAAATTTTTTATATTTAGTTCCATAACCGGGGGATGAATTTCAAATACATTTTCCACGTGTAAACACGTCTAAACTGGCCAAGAAGTCCAAATTTTCAATGTTTAGATTTCGTTCCATAGCGGGGGGATTAAGTCAATTACATTTTTCCACGTCTAAACCGTATTAACCGGCTTAGTAGTACAAATTTTCAAATTTTTTAGATTTCGTTCCATAGCCGGCGGGATTGAATTCAAATACATTTTTCCACGTATAAACACGTATAAACCGGCTTCGAAGTCCAAATTTTCAAATTTTTTAGATTTAGTTCCATGGCTGGGTCGATTGAATTAAAGTGCGTTTTTACACGTATAAACACGTATTAACCGGCTTAGTAGTACAAATTTTCAAATTTTTTAGATTTCGTTCCATAGCCGGGGGGATTAAGTCAATTACATTTTTCCACGTCTAAACACGTATTAACCGGCCTAGTAGTACAAAGTTTCAAATTTTTTAGATTTCGTTCCATAACCGGGAGGATTGAATTCAAATACATTTTTCCTCGTGTAAACACGTATAAACTGTCCAAGAAGTCCAAATTTTCAAATTTTTAGATTTCGTTCCATAGCCGGGGGGATTGACTTCAAATAAATTTTTACACGTATAAACACGTATAAACCGGCTTCGAAGTCCAAATTTTCAAATTTTTCAGATTTCGTTCCATAGCCGGGGGGATTGAATTCAAATACATTTTACACGTATAAACACGTTACACCTGATAAGAGACCAAATTTTCAAATTTGTTTTAGATTTAGTTCATAGCCGGGGGGGATTGAGTCAAATACATCTTTCCACGTATAAAGACGTATAAACTGGCTAAGAAGTTCAAATTTTCGAATTTCTAGATTTCGTTCCATAGCGAGGGGGATTGAATTCAAATACATTTTTCCACGTATAAACACGTATTAACCGGCTTAGAAGTCCAAATTTTCAAATTTTTTAGATTTAGTTCCATGGCTGGGTGGATTGAATTAAAGTGCGTTTTTACACGTATAAACACGTATTAACCGGCTTAGAAGTCCAAATTTTCAAATTTTTTAGATTTCGTTCCATAGTTGGGTGGTTTGAATTAAAATGCATTTTTACATGTATAAACACGTATTAACCGGCTTAGAAAACCAAATTTTCAAATTTTTTAGATTACGTTCCATAGCTGGGTGGATTGAATTCAAATACATTTTTACACGTATAAACACGTATAAACTGGCTAAAAGTACCAATTTTCAAATTTTTAGATTTCGTTCCATAGCCGGGGGATTGAGTACAAATACATTTTTCACGTTCTAAACACGTATTAACCGGCCTAGTAGTACAAATTTTTCAAATTTTTTTATATTTCGTTCCATAACCGGGGGATTTAAGTCAATTACATTTTTCCACGTCTAAACACGTATTAACCGGCTTAGTAGTACAAATTTTTCAAATTGGTTTAGATTTCGTTCCCATAGCCGGCGGGATTGCATTCAAATACATTTCCACGTATAAACACGTATAAACCGGGCTTCGAAGTCCAAATTTTCAAATTTTTTAGATTTAGTTCCAAGGCTGGGTCGATTGAATTAAAGTGCGGTTTTTACACGTTATAAACACGTATTAACCGGCTTAGTAGTACAAATTTTCAAATTTTAGATTTCGTTTACATAGCCGGGGGGATTAAGTTCAATTACATTTTTCCACGTCTAAACACGTATTAACCGGCATCGTAGTACAAATTTTCAAATTTTTTAGATTTCTGTTCCATAACCGGGAGGATTGAAGTTCTAATACATTTTACACGTATAAACACGTATAAACTGGCTAGAAGTCCAAATTTTATATTTAGATCTCGTTCCATAGCTGGGTGGATTGAATTAAAGATGCATTTTACACGTATAAAACACGTATAACCTGATAGAAGACCAATTTTTTTCAATTTTTTTAGATTTAGTCACAGCTGGTGGATTGAATTAAAGTGGTTTTTACACGTATAACACATATAAACGTGCTAAGAATAACAATTTTCAAATTCTTATAAATGGTTCCATAGCCGGGGGATTGAATTCAAATACATTTTTCCACGTATAAAGACGTATAAACTGGCAAAGAAGTTCAAATTTTCGAATTTTTAGATTTCGTTCCATAGCCGGGGGGATTGAATTCAAATGCATTTTTCCACGTATTAAACACGTATACACCGGCTTAGAAGAGCCAAATTTTTCAAATTTGTTAGATTACGTTCCATAGCTGGGTGGATTGAATTCAAATACATTTTACACGTATAAACACGTATAAACTGGCTAAAAATACCAAATTTTCAAATTTTTAGATTTCGTTCCATAGCCGGGGGATTGACTTCAATACATTTTTACAGTATAAACACGTATAAACTGGCTAAAAATACCAAATTTTCAAATTTTTAGATTTCGTTCCATAGCCGGGGGGATTTACTTCAAATACATTTTTACTCGTAAAACACGTATAAACCGGCTTAGAAGTCCAAATTTTCAAATTTTATAGATTTAGTTCCATGGCTGGGTGGATTGAATTAAAGTGCGTTTTTACACGTATAAACACGTATTAACCGTCTTAGAAGTCCAAATTTTTTAGATTTCGTTCCATAGCCGGGGGGATTGAATTCAAATACATTTTTCCACGTGTAAAACGTATTAACCGGCTTAGAAGACCAAATTTTCAAATTTTTAGATTTAGTTCCATGGCTGGGTGGATTGAATTAAAGTGCGTTTTTACACGTATAAACACGTATTAACCGTCTTAGAAGTCCAAATTTTTTAGATTTCGTTCCATAGCCGGGGGGATGAATTCAAATACATTTTTCCACGTGTAAACACGTATTACCGGCTTAGAAGACCAATTTTCAAATTTTTAGATACGTTCCATAGCTGGGTGGATTGAATTCAAATACATTTTACACGTATAAACACGTATAACTGGCTAAAAATACCAAATTTTCAAATTTTTAGATTTCGTTCCATAGCCGGGGGGATTGACTTCAATACATTTTTACACGTATAAACAGTATAAACCGGCTTCGAAGTCCAAATTTTCAAATTTTCAGATTTCGTTCCATAGCCGGGGGGATGAATTCTAATACATTTTTACACGTATAAAACGTATAAACTGGCTAAGAAGTCCAAATTTTATAATTTTTAGATCTCGTTCCATAGCTGGGTGGATTGAATTAAAATGCATTTTACACGTAAAACACGATAAACCTGATAAGAAGACCAATTTTTCAATTTTTAGATTTAGTTCCACAGCTGGGTGGATTGATTAAAGAGCGTTTGTACACGTATAACACATATAACGTGCTAAGAATAACAATTTTCAATTCTTTAAATGGTTCCATAGCCGGGGGATTGAATTCAAATACATTTTTCCACGTGTAAACACGTTTACCGGCTTGGAAGACCAAATTTTTACATTTTTAGATTTCGTTCCATAGCTGGGTGGATTGAATTCAAATACATTTTTACACGTATATACACGTATAAACTGGCTAAGAAGACCAATTTTTCAAATTTTGGATTTAGTTCCATAGCTGGTGGATGAATTAAAATGCATTTTACACGTATAAACACGTATAAACCTGATAAGAAGACCAATTTTTTCAATTTTTAGATTTAGTTCCACAGCTGGGTGGATTGAATAAAGAGCGTTTTTACACGTTAAACACATATAACGTGCTAAGAATAACAATTTTCAAATTCTTTATAACTGGTTCCATAGCGGGGGATTGAATTCAAATACATTTTTTCCACGTAGTAAACACGTAATTTACCGGTTTGGAAGACCAAATTTTTACATTTTTAGATTTCGTTCCATAGCTGGGTGGATTGAATTCAAATACACTTTTTACACGTCTATACACGTATAAACTGGCTAAGAAGGACCAATTTTTCAAATTTTTTTAGATTTTAGTTCCAAGTGGGTGGATTGAATTTAAATGCATTTTTAACGTACTAAACACGTAATAAACTGATAGAAGACCAATTTTTTCAAATTTTTAGATTTATGTTCCAACAGCTGGGTGGATTGAATAAAGAGCGTTTTTACACGTATAAACACATATAACGTGCTAAGCATAACAATTTTCAAATTCTTATAAATGGTTCCATAGCCGGGGGATGAATTCAAATACATTTTTCCACGTGTAAACACGTATTTACCCTGGTGGAAGACCAAATTTTTACATTTTTAGATTTCGTTCCATAGCTGGGGGGATTGAATTCAAATACATTTTTACACGTATATACAACGTATAAACTGGCTAAGAAGGACCAATTTTTCAAATTTTTAGATTTAGTTCCATAGCTGGGTGGATTGAATTAAAGTGCGTTTTTACACGTATAACACACGTATTTACCGGCTTAGTAGTAAAAATTTTCAATTTTTTTAGGTTTCGTTCCATAGCCGGGGGGATTGAATTCAAATACATTTTTACACGTATAAACACGTATAAATGGCTAAAAATACCAAATTTTCAAATTTTTAGATTTCGTTCCATAGGGGGGGATTGAATTTAAATACATTTTTACACGTATAAACACGTATAAACTGGTCAAGAATTCCAAATTTTCAAATTTTTAGATTTCGTTCCATAGCCGGGGGGATTAAGTCAAATACATTTTTCCACGTCTAAACACGTATTAACCGGCCTAGTAGTACAAATTTTCAAATTTTTTATATTTCGTTCCATAGCCGGGGGGATTGAATTCAAATACATTTTTCCACGTGTAAACACGTATAAACTGGTCAAGAAGTCCAAATTTTCGAATATTTAGATTTAGTTTTATAGCCGGGGGGATTAAGTCAAATACATTTTTCCACGTCTAAAACGTATTTACGGCTTGGAAGACCAAATTTTTACATTTTTAGATTTCGTTCCATAGCGGGTGGATTGAATTCAAATACATTTTTACACGTATAAACACGTATAAACTGGCTAAGAAGTCCAAATTTTCAAATTTTTTAGATTTCGTTCCATAGCCGGGGGGATTGAATTTAAATACATTTTTACACGTATAAACACGTATAAACTGGTCAAGAATTCCAAATTTTCAAATTTTTAGATTTCGTTCCATAGCCGGGGGGATTAAGTCAAATACATTTTTCCACGTCTAAACACGTATTAACCGGCCTAGTAGTACAAATTTTCAAATTTTTATATTTCGTTCCATAGCCGGGGGATTGAATTCAATACTTTTTCCACGTGTAACACGTATAAATGGTCAAGAAGTCCAAATTTTCGAATATTAGATTTAGTTTTATAGCCGGGGGGATTAAGTCAAATACATTTTTCCACGTCTACACGTATTAACCGGCTTAGTAGTACAAATTCAATCTTTTAGTTTTCGTTCTATAGCCGGGGGATTGTATTAAATATATTTTACACGTAAAACACCGTAAAACTGGTCAAGAAGTCCAAATTTCAAATTTTACATTACGTTCCATAGCCGGGGGGATTAAGTCAAATACATTTTTCCACGTCTAAACACGTATTAACCGGCTTAGTAGTACAAATTTTCAAATTTTTATATTTCGTTCCATAGCCGGCGGGATTGAATTTAAATACATTATACACGTATAAACACGTATAAACTGGCTAAGAAGTCCAATTTTTATACATTTTTAGATTTCGTTCCATAGCCGGGGGATTGAATTTAAATACATTTTTACAGTATAAACACGTATATATGGCTAAGAAGTACAAATTTTCAAATTTTCAGATTTCGTTCCAAGCCGGGGGGATTAAATTTAAATACATTTATACACGTAACAACGTATAAACTGGTCAAGAATTCCAAATTTTCAAATTTTAGATTTCGTCCATAGCCGGGGGATTAGTCAAATACATTTTTCCACGTCTAAACACGTATAACCGGCTAGTAGTACAAATTTCAATTTTTTAGATTAGTTCCATACCCGGGGGGGATTGAGGCAAAAATCTTTCCACGTATAAAGACGTATAAACGCTAAGAAGTTCAAATTTTCGAATTTTTAGATTCGTTCCATAGCCGGGGGGATTGAATTCAAATACATTTTTCCACGTAAAACACGTTAACCGGCTAAGAATTCCAAATTTTCAAATTTTTTAGATTTAGTTCCATGGCTGGGTGATGAATTAAAGTGCGTTTTACACGTATAAACACGTATTAACCGGCTTAAAAGTCCAAATTTTCAAATTTTTTAGATTTCGTTCCATAGCCGGGGGAATGAAATCAAACATTTTCCACGTATAAACACGTATAAACTGGCTAAGAAGTCCAAATTTTATAATTTTTCAGATTCGTTCCATAGCCGGGTGGATTGAAAAAGTGCGTTTTTACACGTATAAACACGTAAACCGGCTTAGTAGTACAAATTTTCAAATTTTTAGATTTCGTTCCATAGCCGGGGGGATTGAATTCAAATACAATTTTACACGTATAAACACGTATAAACAGACTAAGAAGTCCAAATTTTCAAATTTTTAGATTTCGTTCCATAGCCGGCGGATTGATTCAAATACATTTTTACACGTATAAACACGTATAAACTGCTAAGAAGTCCAATTTTCAAATTTTTAGATTCGTTCCATAGCCGGGGGGATTGAATTTAAATACATTTAACACGTTAAACACGTATATCTGGCTAAGAGTCCAAATTTTATAATTTTAGATTTTTTCCATAGCTGGGTGGATTGAATTAAAGTGCGTTTTACACGTATAAACACATTAACCGGCTTGGTAGTACAATTTTCAATTTTTTAGTTTTCCATAGCCGGGGGGATTGTATTCAATACATTTTTCCACGTGTAAAACGTATAAACTGGCCAAGAAGTCCAAATTTTCAAATTTTAGAATTCGTTCCATAGCCGGGGGGATTGAGTCAAATACATTTTTCCACGTCTAAACGTAGTAACGCGCTTAGAAGTCCAAATTTTCAAATTTTTAGATTAGTTCCATGGCTGGGTGGATGAATTAAAGTGCGTTTTACACGTAAAACACGTATTAACCGGCTTAGTAGTACAATTTTCAAACTTTTTAGATTTCGTTCCATAGCCCGGGGATTAATTCAAATACATTTCCACTATAAACACGTATAAACCAGCTTCGAAGTCCAAATTTTCAAATTTTATATTTCGTTCCATAGCCGGGGGGATGAATTCAAATACATTTTTCCAGTGTAAACACGTATAAACTGGTCAAGAAGTCCAAATTCGTCGAATATTTAGATTTAGTTTTATAGCCGGGGGGATTAAGTCAAATACATTTTTCCACTAAACACGTATTAACCGGCTTAGTAGTACAAATTTTCAATCTTTTAGTTTTCGTTCTATAGCCGGGGGATGTATTTAAATATATTTACACGTATAAACACGTATAAACTGGTCAAGAAGTCCAATTTTCAAATTTTTACATTACGTTCCATAGCCGGGGGGATAAGTCAAATACATTTTTCCACGTCAAACAGTATAACCGGCTTAGTAGTACAAATTTTCAAATTTTTTGATTCGTTCCATAGCCGGGGGGATTGATTCAAATACATTTTTCCACGTATAACACATATAACCGGCTTAGAAGTCCAAATTTTCAAATTTTATAGATTTAGTTCCATGGCTGGTGGATTGAATAAAGTGCGTTTTTACCCGTATAACACGTATTAACCGTCTTAGAAGTCCAAATTTTTAGATTTCGTCCTAGCCGGGGGGATTGAATTCAAATACATTTTTCCACGTGTAAAACGTATACCGGCTTAGAAGACCAAATTCAAATTTTTAGATTACGTCCATAGCTGGGTGGATGAATTCAAGACATTTTTACACGTATAAACACGTAAACTGGCTAAAAATACCAAATTTTCAAATTTTTAGATTTCGTTCGATAGCCGGGGGGATTGAATTTAGATCCATTTTACAATAAACACTATAAACTGACTAAGAATCCAAATTTTCAATTTCAGATTCGTTCCAAGCCGGGGGGATTGAAGTGAAATACATTTTTCCACGTACACACGTATTAACCGGCCTAGTAGTGCAAATTTTCAAATTTTTGGATTTAGTTCCATAGCTGGGTGGATTGAATTAAGTGCGTTTTTCCACGGGTAAACACGTAATTAACCGGCTTAGAAACCAAATTTTCAAATTTTTAGATTACGTCCATAGCTGGTGGATTGAATTCAAATACATTTTACAGTATACACGTAAACTGGCTAAAAGTACCAAATTTTCAAATTTTTAGAGTTCGTTCCATAGGGGGGATTGAGTC
>JANSJX010000759.1:0-17175 GCA_026168455.1 Theocolax elegans | reverse complement strand
ATAACACTGTTATTAGTAATCAAAACCAAAATTCCTAATTCTACCCTTGCTATAATACACACTATATATTCAACTTTATGGTATCTTATACATTATTCTTGCAATTTGTATTTTGTAAATGTAATACAAATAGTTCGATAAACGTTCTCGATATTCCAGATCCATTTATGCAGGGAATTATGAAGGTATTCTCTGTTAGAAAACCGCTGACTATTTAATCATCCAGCTAATTTTGAAGGAGAGTCTAATAGCGACCGAAAGAAAAGGAGGCGAAGGAAAAGAAAGTCGGTGCGGTTATCGTCAATGTCATCCACTTAGCGCGACCTCGTTTGCTTTGCAGCTGGTGCACATCTCCGCAGCCCTCGTTTCATCGGTCCTTCGCGCCTCCCTTACGTTTACTGTATCAAATGCTCCTCCCTCTCTCTACCTCGCAAACATACGTATACATCTCTATATACCAATCAAGACTATTTATATATATTTCTCAAAATATTTAAATTTTATTGCTAAGTAGTTTCGATTAGGTAATATTTCCCCTTTATTTTATGTCGAAAGTGAAAAAAGATGGTAATTTTAGCACGCTGACGTTAAATTTGTTATTCAAAATTCTTGGTCTTATTAATAAAACTTTTTTTGTTGTGTATAACAATTACTCAATACATTAAAAATTTGTAATAAAGTGTATAAATGATGTATGCGACATAGATTCTCGCCGCGCAAGTTAAATTTCGAATGAGTGCGCATGCTCCGAGCGCCCCCCACTCCGCTACCTGCCTCTAACTGCCTCGGGATACAACTTTGGGGCACCTTTTTTTTGAAAAAAATTGATTTTGTAAAACTAAAAAATATATTAATTTGAAATTTTGTATACTTTCTATCTAAGCCAAGTGTGATGTTTTTGAATATTGTTATTATAGGGCTTCCTATTTTAGATTAATACTATAAACAGTTCGAAAACGTCGATTATTGCGCTTGAACTTAATTTGTTAATTAACTAATTACGCGATCTTAACAAACTTTCTTTTACTCGATAGATATCTTCACGGCCTACAAAAAGTATTTTAAACTTTTTTTTTAAAACATATCAGTTTTCAAAATATAAGCAAAAAACCGGTTTTGTCGAACTTTTCGATTTTTTTTAATGGAAAGCGTACACTTTTTGTTTGGATAATAGTTGGGCTAATTCGTGCTATTTCATACTATATAAACGTATTTTTTTTGTCGACATATATCTTTTTCATGAAAAAATCTAATTTGACTGGACTAAACAAACTACAAGCTGGGCTAATAAAAAAATATTCTTTTTTTTCATTAAAAACATTAACAAAAAATACTATATAAAATTCTCGATGTTCACGATATCTCGATTTTATTTCGATCATTATCACAGTGGGATTTTTATTAATAATAAAAATAAACTTATTTGTTCTTTTATGCTATCACAATGGTGCTAATATAGAATTTAAATATATACTTAAGAACGTACATCTCATGTTTTAATTGAGATTTAGAGCATTTTATCAATAATCTTCCTCTACGAGAAAGCCAAAACAATGATTGACATATGATATGTATTAAAACAAGTTATAGTTTAAAATGAGTGTTATCCGAGAATATAATTTAACTAGCCGCGCATCATATACTTGCATCGGAGCGCGAGCGCGCTCTCTGATATATTACAATTACAGCCCTAAATGCGAGCAGAAGTGGCGTTGCCGTTAGATAGACTGAGTTCAAATTCGACAATAATTATAGGCATTTAAGGAAATCGAGATTCTCCCACAAAATCAAGTTGAGCACCAAAACTATTAATGTAATGATTAATTACATATTGCTTAGCTAATCGAAATGTCAGTATTTTTACGAAGTGATAAGTACGTAGTGACTTCAGTATGATTCTAACATAGATTGTATTTATTACTATTCATTGAAAATACTGACTTTAATCAGCTAAGCAATATTATTAATCATTATATCAATAGGTATGGCTATCAACTTTTATTTTGTGTGGTACAACCGATCTTTTTTAAATGCCCATATTATGTCGAATATGAACTCAGCCTTCTGACTGCAGCGCACTTCTGTTCGGTGGCGAATTTAAAGCTATGGTATGGACCCGGCGGTTAAAATATTTATGTTGTTATGACTGATATACAAAAGAAGCGGTATTCGCTTCGGTATTGTTTTTTTTCTATCGCTGACTCTTTAGATACACGTCAGTGTGTTACTCATAGTAAAACTTGTGTGAATCTTATATGTGCACAGTAAATTGTAGTTTTTTTTTTAACCAAGTGTGTATTTTAGTTTTTTAATCATTAATAATCATGGGCTGTAAAAAAATAAAAAATTATACATCCTCGAAAAAGTATACATGGCGAAGGAAGAGAAAGTGACTTACATATATACCTTTACATTCATAAATAGTGTTACTGTTTATTTGAAAATAAATACTATGAAAATCTAGATTAGTTGCTCAATACATATATATATAACCTAAGGTAGATGCATGTGGTTTATTCAGGAACCTACAACTAAACAATCCCAAAAATTTAAAAACTAATGGATTGAAAATCTGAAAAATTTACAGGTAATGTTGAAAGCAAATAGAATACCGTTACAGAGCGATTTTTCAAAATAATATTTAAAATGACTTATATCGAAATAACCCATTTTTGGTCGGTAATATATAGCTAAAAACAAAGCTGCACGGTGCTCAAAATCTCTTTGATTTATTGATAAAAATTTGAAAAAATTATAGACTATCTTTAATGTAAATACAACACCGTTACAGAGCGTTTTTTTCGATAAAGTATACTGTTTCGTTTAAGAAAAAAATAAATAGTGATTCTGTTTTAATGGGTTTACATCTCCTTAAAGGATTTATTAATGCCTAAGTCGATTACAACCTTAAGGCAAGAAAATATAATAAAATACAACTAATACAAAGTACGCAATCAAGTAACAACAAATTGTAGTACAAAGAAAAAAAATATAAAAAAAAATGTAAAAAAAACACTCTAATTGGATATAACTGTGCCATATAAATACATTTAAACGCATACAGAGAGAAAGAGAGAGAGGGAGAGCAAATTAGGACGCCAAAATAATACAACATTACACTTCTACAAGAACAGATGCGTTTCATTAATTTTTAATAAATAAGTATTGAATTTTTACAGCTATTATTTTCAAATTATCAGGAAATTTTACTTAGGAAAGGGGCTCCGCCCCCCGAATAGTGTTGCAGATGTCAGTCATCTTAGAATTGGAAACATGACTTCAAATATGACGGACATGTGACAGACACGTTTGAAGATGAATATCTTATAGTGTAAATGATCGACATAGAAATAAATCTATTAGACATATATCCACAGAAAACAAATTTTTCACTTGTCTCTATTAGTGTCAAAATGTCCACCTAAATTTTTGGACATATGCCCGGAGCAAAAACCGATATCTGTTTAAAACATTTAATATAAGGTTTAATATTAAAGACTGATAATTCTTTTAGTTGCAAACTTTTCCCAAGATGTTGCAAATTTTTCAGCACAGTGTAAACATTAGTAGCCGAGTTAGAATTTGTCAAACTCAGTATTTTTCAATTTGATGTCGTTACAACCTCTGCAAGGGTTACCTTCCGGCTAATATTTAGGACTAATAATTATTTTACCTACTGCTTATACTTTTTACGAGATGTTGCCAATTTTCAGCGTGGGGTAAAATGGGGGCCGATTAGATTTTGTCAAAAACACTTTATTCTCATTTGTCTTAAACGCACCCTCACAAGGGTAGTTTACGGTCGATATTAAGAGCTGATAATTTTTTTAGTTGTCGATAGTACAACTCTACGCGTTTCTAAAAACTTCCAGCTAGTATAAATATTGGCAACCAAGTTAGAATTTTTAAAAACCTTATTTCCTCATATTATCGCCACCCCTCAAGGCGGACTTCCGGCTAATATTGAGGGTTGATAATTTTTTATTTGTAGATAGTACAATTCTAAGCGTTTATAAATTTCCCGGCGAGGTATAAATATTGGCAGCCAGGTTAGAATTTTCAAAATGTCTCATTTCCTCATATCATCACGATTCCACCTCTTCAAAGATGGCTTCCAGCTAACATTAAATGTGGTAATTTTTTTACTTTTTCTTCTTTTTTTTACGTGCTTGTGTAAATGTTCAGCGCGGTTGCCAGACGAGTTAGAATATGTCACAATACATATTTTTCTGAGTTTCTCTCTATTCCATCCCTTTTCATTCCCTTAACCCATTAACGCCCAAACGACCAACATTTTTTTCTTTTTTCGTAGTTCATTATTTAATATTTAAATCATGCGCTACCATAGTACTGATTTTTTTCGTTATAGTTTTGGATGTGTTCTTTCGAATACCGTCGGTTAAAATTGACTTAACCCTTTTTGAAAAAAATTATAATTTTTTTTAATTAAAAAAAATACAGAAAATTTGTCGCTATTTTTTGATAATTAATTTTTTTCATATTATAACATGTATTTTTTTTTTTTTTTTTTTTTTTTTTTTATTATTTTAACGTCGCTCTTTTTATGCTCCCAAACCGGTGCTAATCAGCGACGGAGGTCATACGATGTCTTGGTGAGAGAAAGCACTTGTTGAAAATACATTCCCCAGTGGTGCTTGTATCAATCGGCCGGGGCCGGGAATCGAACCTGGGACCTCACAGATTATGAGCCCGACGCCTTACCGACCGAGCCATCGCGGCCTCCCGTTTACTCACATTGTTTAAAGAAAATAAATAATTTAAAATGTATTTAGATCGTTTGATTCATGAACAAAGTGCATAAAATAGTTATACTTTGACCCTATATTTTTTGTATTCTATTTATTCTTAGATAGTCAAAAATTTTTATTTCAATGTAAAAACACTTCAAAAATAGAGAAAAATGAATAAATTTGGTTATTTTTCGTGTGTTTTTCATTAAAAACAAAATTTTTGACTATCTAAGAATAAATACAAAAATATAGGGTCAAAGTATAACTATTTTATGCACGTTTGTTCATGAATCGAAACGATCTAAATACATTTTATAATATGAAAAAAAAATTAATTATCAAAAAATAGCGACAAATTTTCTGTATTTTTTTAACCCATTAGCGCCTGAACGGACACTTTTCGCCACCAAAGTTCAGAGATTCACTGTAGGATGAATTCGACTGAATAAAATTTATTGAACCACTGTATCCTATGTTTTGAATGTTGCTCTTCTTCCGAGTAGTGATGGTTAGAAGTCCCTAAAATGAATTTGTTTATGCAAAAATTGCAAATAACGAAAAAAAATACTGTTTTATTATTATTTTTTTTTTAAATCAAATTATTTTTTGCTTTTGCATTTTCCTAACCCTTAATACGATAAATATCGGCGTCCATGGACCCTAACTAAAAATTATTGGCCTAAGATTAATAATAAAAATTTTGTATCCATACAAATGGCGTCCGAAACAATAAATTTTACTTTTAATCTTCAGCAATTTTTTTCTCGATTTCTATGGGGTTCAGGAAAATTTCCTAAGAATCAAGACGTCTTAAAATTGATCAAAGAATACTCCTCAAATTTTTTCAGAACCGTAAAAGGAAATTTTGATTTCCCGGAAAATGAAAAAATTGAAATTTTTGAAAAATTGTTTTAAAAATCTGAAATAATTTGAGGGTATTCTCTGACCAATTTCAAGACTTTTTTTATTCTCAGGAAATTTTTCCTGAACCCCATAGAAATCGAGGAAAAAAATTGCCGAAGTGTTCGAATCATCAATCATAAAACTCTTAGGAGTATTAAAAAATATTCTCATTTAGCCGACAAATGCTGTTGCCGTTGCCCGACTCTCACCACGAGGAGGTAAACGTAATTTTGAGAGTCGTTTTTTTTTGTATTTTATGATTTTTTTTTCTATTTTTTTATTTTTTCTTTTTAATTTTGATTATGAGTTGAGAAGCATGACGAACATACATATATTTTGCAGGTTTTGGACATTTTCTGTGTTCTTGAATTACATATTCTGGCGTATTCGCAGTACTTTTTATTAACAACAGTAATGCTTTCGTGTACTTTTTCATTTTTATGCTTGTCAAGATAGTATTTTGCAATTTCAAAGATATGTCTTTGGTTCCAACTTTGTGTTCGTGAACTAAATTTCGAAATTACAGTTGCATTGGTAATAGACGATTGTATTAATTTCAAAAAAATCGACCAAGTCCATTTTTTGGATCGTATTTGGGAAGTAATTGCTACAATGAGCATCATGTTGATCGACGCCCCCCATGAACATATTATACAGTCTAAATGCCATAGGAAATGGTATTTTCTTCTTTGGGAGTGACTGATTTCGAGTATCTTCTAACGCTACTATAGGGGTAACTCCAGCTGCTGTTGGACGAAACTGAAATGGGTTTTGAATCCATGACAGTTATAAAATTGAGCCCACTATTTTTTTCATGTTTGACTGTGTAAGTACCTCTTTTAGCTTTTTTATCCAGAGAATTTTTTCTTTTACTCTGTCGGATCGAACAGTTCCTGTAGCAATAAGACCAGCTTCTTTCAAGTGTACTAATAAGTCTGGATTGCAGAAGTAATTATCAAAATACAAATGATAAAACGTAGTTTTCTTGGAGATACGTTGAAAGTAATTGTTGGACCATAAGCATTACAACTCGACTACCCACAGCACATTTCACTAATTTCAATTCATTATCTGATGAATAAATGTTAGATCCTTGACCGCAATATATATCTAAATCAAATAAGTATCCTTCTGGACTGCATATTGCCCACATTTTATGCCAAACCTATCAGGTTTATTTGGCATAAATTGCAAGACTGGAGCTCTGCCATGGAATTTGACCATCATCTCATCGATGGATAAGGCCGTAGAGAAAAAGCCGAATTGTAAATGTTTTTTTTTTAATATATTCAATATATTTCTTACTCTCCAAACCTTGTCAATATTCATTTTTATCTTGCAGTTTACTAAATTTTATGTTTCGCTTGATTTTCAGAAACTTGTCGCGGCTTATGGCAGATGCAATCGGATTACAGCGTAACAACTCATTCGAAGACCAATAATCTCTTTGAGATTTACGATTATTGAATATTGTTGTAATGATTATTCCTAAAAAAATATCCAATTCATTAGCAGTTAGCTGATATCCGTTAATATTTGTATTTTCTATAATACATCTTTTAGATCGCTAGAAAAAAATAACTCAAACAACTGAACCGAAGATAAAGTTTAATAAATTTTTTTGTTTTATCAGAAAGTAAAGTATATTTTTTGATATTTCATGATATTGCTGTTCTCCAATTATCCATTTGTATTCGTGATTTGGGGCTAATTTTGTTTGATATTCCTGATAAATATTTCGTACCTGCCTGTAGGATATTTTTGGAATATGCGTTATGCCACTGAGAAATCATTTGATTCCGTGTCAGATTCTGAACTTGAATCACCAGATCCTGAATCATTCGAACAAGGGAGGTAAACAGCATTCTCAGTGCCATTTGCATTTTCTTCCACTTCAATGAGATTTTCCCGAACGCGTTTTTTGTCTTTTCTTTTGAGGTGGGTGTGACATTTCAAAAAGTAAATAAGCAAATGACAATAGTTCATTCACCTTTGATTACCGACAAGCGTATGAGAGAAAGAACTATCCAAGAATAACTATGATGAGCTACAAAAATAATCCAGTGGACTATTGATGTAAACAATGTGAAGTATTGATATACAGTAAATATTTTATGTACAATAAAAATGTCTATAAAAATGTTACATTTGTGATTGATGATTTCGAAACACTTCAGCAATTTTTTTCTCGATTTCTATGGGGTTCAGGAAAAATTTCCTGAGAATAAAAAAGTCTTGAAATTGGTGAGAGAATACCCTCGAATTTTTTCAGATTTTTAAAACAATTTTTCAAAAAATTTCAATTTTTTCATTTTCTGGGAAATCAAAAATTTCCTTTTTACGGTTCTGAAAAAATTTGAGAGTATTCTTTGATCAATTTTAAGACGTCTTTATTCTTAGGAAATTTTTCCTGAACCCCATAGAAATCGAGAAAAAATTGCTGAAGATTAAAAGTAAAATTTATTGTTTCGGACGCCATTTTGTATGGATAAATAGTAGTTTTCTGCCAAGGCCGTAAAGTAGAACTTTTTCAGCCGAGTGTGGAAAGATCGCTACTTTACATGCGAGGCTGAAAAAGTTTACGGCCGAGGCGCGAACATTACTTTTCGAGAGAGTATCCGTAAAGTTCTTAGCAATTTCAATACAATATTTTTTTTTGTACACGTGTCCGTAAAGACTGTACACGTGTTCGTAAAGTCGCACTTTACGTCCGCAAAACAGTACGTAAAGTCGTACTTTACGGATACTCTATCGAAAAAATTTTTATTATTAATCTTAAACCAATAATTTTTAGTTTAGGGTCCATGGACGCGATATTTATCAGTATTAAGGGGTTAGGAAAATGCAAAACAAAAAATAATTTGATTAAAAAAAAAATAATAAATAAAAACAGTATTTTTTTTTGTTATTTGCAATTTTTGCATAAACAAATTCATTTTAGGGACTTCTAACCATCACCACTCGAAAGAGCGACCTTCAAACATAGGATACAGTGGTTAAATAAATTTTATTCAGTCGAATTCATCGTACAATGAATCTCTGAACTTTGGTGGCGAAAAGTGTCCGTTCAGGCGCTAATGGGTTAATTAAAAAAATCATAACTTTTTTCAAAAAAGGGTTAAGTCAATTTTACCGACGGCATTGGAAAGAACACATCCAAACTATAACGAAAAAAATCAGTACTATGGTAGCGCATGATTTTAAATATTAAATAATGACTATGAAAAAAGAAAAAATGTTGGTCGTTTGGGCGATAATGGGTTAAGTGCAGGTATTCCCAGTGATGCAGCATGTTTCTTATTTTATTCAAATTATTTACTCGTATACATAAGTAGCGATATGTTAATTTTATTACGGTAAAATAAAATCTTTTTCCGATCGTCTTTGTTATCAACAATGTAAACTCGAAACGTTTATAGAAAAAAATCGAATAATTAGTTTTATCAATTCATTATTTAAATAAATAATATCATTTACATTTATATATCACAACAATGCAACAATTCTACATAGTCGTAGACATAGTTAAATAACAATTAATTCCAAAATTTTTTCGAAAATATGGGAAAATTTAAGTTAATTCAATGATGTATATTGCGTATTTTTCCTAAATAACTTTTCTTTCAAACAGGTGTAAGTTTTATGATAAGTAATCTGTAAGTACTACGTAATGTGGAGGTCCAGGTTCGATTCCCGGCCCCGGCCGAGTGATACAAGCCCACTGGTGAATGTATTTTCAACAAGTGCCTTTCTTTACCAAGACATCGTATGACCTCCGTCGCTGATTAGCACCGGTTTGGGAGCATAAGAAGAGCGACGTTAAAATAATAATAAAAAAAAACAAAGTTTTATGATAATTATGATAAAAACCCTGCGACCCCTCATTCGATAGTTATTACAAGCTTTTGAATCCTACTTTTAAATTAATTATAGAAATTTTTCCAACAAAAATGTGTGAAATTAAAAGTGGTTGAATAGTTTTCAATTTCTTATTGAACGTTAAGTCTTAATAAAAATTAAAGAAATTATTAATCGATTTGGGATTAAATGTATCTCAAAATACTCGCAAAACTCTACAATATACGCCCCTGCACTCTTTTGTAGCCTGAATATTTTCGTAGCAACAAATTTTTTAATTCTGTGTTATTTCTTCTTTGAATGGATAAATGAATATTGAGGGCAGTATAAATATTTATATATATATTGAGTAACTAAATAGTATTCACTGCCTTTATTTTTAAAATTGTATTATACTATCAATAAATAAAATTAATAATGATTTTGAAATTAAAAAATTTGAAACCGATATTCGGACAATATTAATTTGATACAGTCATGGTTAAGAAAAATTGTACAATAGTCAGACAGTGGTGGAAAATATGATTACAGATGAAGTGTATGAGAAATATTCTGTTGAAAATATTATTGTATCCAGTTTTCCTGAACTACCTGATTCGTACGAAGATATTTAACAAACAATTTGTCGACTGTTGAGAACGCAAAAATATAGCTTTAAACTCAGATATAATTGTTGAAAATCTACCAGAAATTACTGAATGCCCTGAGAAGAATGTTTCTAATAATGATGTAAATATAAATAATATAAGAGAAATTAAAAAATCAGTTGATGTGCAATTTCCAGGACGAAGAATAACTGATCCGTTACACTTCTACAATCAACTTAAAAAAATGAATGATGAACGTGGTTTTCGTGAACAGTGTTCTTTTCAAGATATTTATAGTGCTGGTCATCGTGATAACGGATTATGCACAAAAATAAAATTTAAATGCAATATTGTTCTTACTCCAAATGGATTGATTTAGTCGAAAATAATAAAGAAAACATGTCATTAAACGAAGCATCAGTAGCTGGAACAATAAACAACGGGTACCGGATATTTAGAAATGCAACAGCAGTTAGCAGCTATGGCTATACCTTATATGTCTGACGTGTCTTACAGAAAGTATAGGCAAGATTTAGTTCCAAGTTTTGAAACAGCTGCTGATAGTGAAATGCAAGATGCGGCTAATGAAGAAAGAAAGCTTGCAATAAAGGATGGAAATGTTATTAATGAAATTCCATATATTACAGTCATTACCGATGGAGCATGGCTCAAGAGAAGTTATAAAGTGGCAAGTTTGATTCTCTTTCAGGTTGTGCTGTTATAATAGGCTACCGCATGAGGAAAGTATTATTTGTTGGTGTACGAAACAAACGTTGCTACATTTGTGAAAAGCATAAAAACTTAATAGAAAAGGAACAAGTCATAAATGTTTCAAAAATTATGGTCGGGACCAAAATTCCGGTATTATGGAAAAAGATATTATTGTGCAAGGATTTTCAGAAAGCATTAAAACGCGACAATTGATATATAAAACTATTGTAGGAGACGGAGATAGTAGCGTTTATAAAACTATTTTAGATAATAATCCTTATCGAGACTATGATGTACGTGTTGAAAAAATAGAATGCACTAATCATCTGTTAAGAAACATGTGTAATAAAATTGTGGAGGCATCAAGAGGAAAAATGGCTCATTCGTTGGCGAAAGGATCTGTTACACCGCTCCGAAAATACATAAAGAAAAGCGCATATAAAATTCGACACCATATAATGAATTTAATTAAAGTTGAAACTAATAAAGCCATTTCTGACAAAAATATTGAAAATTTTCAGAAACAAATTATTAATTCTGTAGACCACGTATTTGGAGATCATAAATCTAAAAAATTAATTATAAAAATAAAAAAAACGTTTCTTAAAATAATAAGTATTTATTTTTGTAATGGTGAAATATAGTCAGGATTCCTTAACAAAGAAAAAGTAATAAAAATTAATATAACATAATAATTAATACTAGTTTATAAATGTAACTCACCGTCTCGAATCTAGAAATTATATGTTATTATTAAAATACTAAATAATAGAGTTTTTTAATTCTGGAATTATAAAATTAGGTACATTTATAATTTATTTATTAAATAATAAAACCCCGAGCACAGGGAACTCCCCAACATATATAAGACAACGAACAATTTTTAGCACGGTTACGATTCGTATAAGAACGTGCATACTCCAGGTAATAAGGAAGACAGGTAATGATGAACATAGGATTGTCCGAGAGTTAGGTTCGATGCAGTGATCATTCCTTCCTTCGCTTAGGCAATACGTTGTGAGCAGTTGTCGATTAGACAACATTGAAACTTCGCTTCGAACCGTCAAACGTGCTGTATAGAAAATTGTCCATGTTCTTTTTTGGTGTATATTGTCGCGCGGATAGTAAGCTAGATGACGTTCCGCGAACTTGCCTTTGTGAACTGTATTCGAAACTGTGTATGCGTGGTTCTATATAGACTTGCACACGCACACGCACGCGCACACACACAAGCAAGTTACTCACACCTTTTTTCAATTAAATAATGTTTAATAAATATTAATTATTAGATGGTAATTTTTAAGGGGTTTTTATGTCGATTGGCTTTTTCCCAACGAGCCAATAAATTTTATAATTAAGGCTCAATTCTAGTTCGTTTATTTATCCTTACACTTTCCTTGTCCTATAATTATTAATAGATTATAATCATTTATTCATTAAACAATAAAATATACTGAGAATCTGATAGATTTCGAACCTACAACCACGACACACCAGTACATGGCGCCGACATTCAATTCGTAAATATATAGATTAAGGGCAGTCCGTACTCATAGCTTCACAAATCCACCACCCGAATTTTGTGAGCAAAAGTGGCGCTGCCGTCAGATAAGCTGAGTTCATATTCGACAATAATCATGAACATTTAAAGAAAATAGAGTTTTTACCACACAAAATCAGAGTTGAGCGCCATAGCTATTGATGTAATGATTAATTACATATTGCTTACATGATCGAAAAGTCAGTATTTTCGACGAATAGTGATAAGTACGAATCAATTCTGAGAACACATACCAAAGTCACTTCGTACTTATCACTATTCGCCTCTTACACCATACGCGTAAAGTTTAGTTTATCTAACACTATTTTATGATTTACAATGTCAAAAGCTTTTGCCAAATCTAAGAATGTTGTAGCTATAGGTTTGCTTTGATTTAAATTATCATATATAGTTTTTGATATAAGATTTAAAGCATCTTTAGTTCCTATATTCTTAATAAATCCAAATTGTTTTTTAAATAAAATTAATTTATCGTTCGGTGATATGTATATGTGTAAATTATATAATATCAGTCCTCTCCGAACTAAATGCTTTATTTTAGAATAAAGTAGGCCTATCGTACTCTTTGTCCACTATGGTTGGTGGAATTTCCCAGAGCACGGCCTTTTAAAATAATTAAAGGCGTTTCGTCCTCGATCTCCAGCTTGGACTCCTCAGTAAGGAACTGGAGATCTTACCTTAGACGCCTGTCGCAAGATGAATCGCGACGCCAGCTAGATGTTTCTGCGGCTATATATATAGAAAAGAGACGACGATCTCTCCAACGAGTGTAGAGAGATAGTCGTCTCCATCTGGTGCTGGGAAAAAACCATTGGTTTTTATTCAAATTGAGGAGAACATTCCCTTTTCTTTATTAACAATCTACCTCAGTTCAAAATTTGAAGCAAAAATATCGATTGGTGTTCGAGTAATCCCTTACCAAAATTATGATAATTTCGTGCAATTTGAGGTTATTGACTTCGACTAATTTTTTTTTCTTTTTTTTATTATTATAACGTATAACGAATTAATATAATATTTAATTATATTGTATTACTCGATGATTTTCGGCGATTCTCGCCGACCTTCATAAAGGTAAAAGTACGGAGAGAGAGAGAGAGCGAGAGAGAGAGAGAGAGATGAGAGAGAGAGAGAGAGAGTTTCGGTTTGTAAGTGCGGAACACTTAGACTATGACAATGTGCTTTGCACATGTCCAAATGCAGCTATCGAACCCCTGGCGAACACCTACCTACCCGTACAAGCTAACGATGATGAGATGTTCCCTGATTATAGAGTTACCTGTGATGTTGGACTTACATGCCTGGCTAGGTTAAACCACTATAGAAAGAATAGCTTATGCAAGACATAAGAATGCAACAACTGAAACATTTACGTCAAGATCCATGTTAGTAAGGTTCTGGTAACCGATTGAAAACAAGGACGATCTCTATTTATATTATAAACACAATAAGTGATATTAAATTATATATATATATAATAATATCTCATTAGGCTACTCTGGAGGGGCGAGAGGCGTGAGGGCGGGCAGGCTGCTATACATGGTGGGCCCGATACAGCCCTCTGCATCGCCCGTCTTGGAAGTGAGAAAGTGTGGGCGAGGTCCGCCCCAAGCGGCTTCCCCAACTAATCCGCTGCAAGGCAGGAGGACAGCCTGTCAGGTCAATACGATATAATAAGAACGACAACCTTTTCTTACTGCTTGCTTTTCCGTCTCTTGATGTATACAGCTCGGCTTTTTTTCCTCCGTGTGAGAGATATTGTCATATTTAAACGTGCGAGAGATATTGTCTTATTTCAACTATAAGTTTGTTATATATTTGTTATTGTATTTAGTTCTTCTGCTTTTCTTAAATATTAATTATATTAAAAACATTTTAACCAGAATTACGTGCATTTGTTTGTTATTTTCATACTTATATCACCCTAACCCGAACAAATTGGTGCCCCGCGGCAGTCACGTACTTAAGGAATGAATTACCAAATGGTGACGTTTACGTATCGCATATAATGTCAAAATCCAGAGTTGCCCCAGTCAAACCTTTGACAGTACCGCAATTAGAATTGCTCGCGGCTCTCCTCGGTGCGCGAATGGCAAAGGTCATCGCGGACGCACTTGAAATTAAAATACCCAATAAAATTGTTTGGTCGGACTCGACAAGGGTGTTACAATGGATACAATCAGGACCGCAATCTAAACAAATATATGTTGCTAATCGATTAGGAGAAATCGCCGAATTATCGCGAGTTAACGAGTGGCGATGAGTGCTGACCAGGATAAACCAGCCGACGACGCGACGCGCTTATCTGACACACCGTTACGCGGGAACGAACGTTGGTTTACGGGACCTGAATTTCTAAACAAAAAAGCACGAAAATTGGCCGAAACAAAAAACATTAAGCGCGAGTTCAAAAACTCGCGATCGACGAACTCGAAAGAAAAGGACATTTTATAGGGACCGTGGCTATTAATGACGGAATCACAGTACCCACGATCGTGAAGTTATTAGGATGGACAGGGCTAGTGATATATGCTAAAGATAAGAAATTTTTATAACAAATGGAGGGGTAAACCGCGAGTAGTGCCGTCGGTAACGTCGGATCTTGAATCAGAGAAGTTTTGGTTCCGCAAAGTTCAAACCGCGTGCGTTTCACCGAAGTCCGTCAACTGTCAAAGAACAAATCATTATCGCGGGGGAGTAAATTAATAGCTATAAACCTTATCTAGATGATGAAGGCATTGTAAGGGCACGAGGTGGCGTAACAAAAATAAATAACGTCGAATCGAAAATCGACCGATAATTCTTGATGCTAAGTATTATGCAGTCAAATGTTTGATAAGTCACTATCACAGGCGATATTATCACGGAAACGCGGAGACCATTGTTAACGAACTGCGTCAAAGATTTTACATCATCGGTCTTCGAACACTGTTTGCGTTACCTCGCCAATAAATGTATTATATGTCGCTTACGTAGAGGAAAGCCAAATTATCCACCGATGGCCGACTTACCGCGCAGCCGCTTAGCTTATCAGCAACGACCGTTTACACACTGTGGGGTTGATTATTCGGCCCCGTATTAATAACGGTCGGGCGACGTAGAGAAAAGCGATGGGGAGTCCTTTTCACGTGCTTGACAACACGAGCAATACACATAGAAATCGCGAGTAATTTGAGCGCGAGCTCGACTATTATGGCGCTAGAAAGGCTCGCGGGCAGACGTGGATTTCCGTCGTTTTTATATAGTGATAACGGAACGAATTTTATAAAGCCAACAAAGAACTACAAGACGCAACTGTAGGAAAGTATCAAGACGCATTACAAAATTTCTCGGTAATAATAAGATTAAATGAAGCTTTAATCCCCCGAACGCTCCGCACATGGGGAGAGCATGGGAACGAATGATTCAATCGGTCAAAGTGGCCATAGACCACACATTGCGTGAACAAGTTCCGAGCGAAGAAACGCTACACACTCTACTCGTCGAGATCGAGCATTCGGTAAACTCGCGACCACTTACGCATGTTTCGGTAGATCCGCAGGAAGAGGAGGCATTAACGCCCCAACCATTTTTTAATCGGCGCTTCGTCAGGGCATGTATCATTAGACAAACACGACAAAGAAATTTAAAATCCACGAAAACAATTCGAAATTGCCCAAACTCGATAGTACGCTGTGAATCTCAAATAATGTAAAATCACATTCTTAATATAGTGCAAATATGGGCACTTTTTCAAAAGCGAACATACTCTTTTGCAAAGTGGATGTTCGCTTTGTAATATCCGCTTTTTGAGAAAGTGTATATTACCATTAAAAAAGTAACAACTCTCTTTTTACAAGTACGTATAAATTGTTTTGCAAGTTAAAAATCACTTTTTCGCATGACCGGATTGTCGCTATATAGCAAAATGTTTATTCAGTATTTATAATTTAGAGAGTAAGTAAATATAACAAACATCAAAAAATAAATAATATGATACAAAAATATGCATTATTATACTTACCCATTACTCATCCAAATTGCGGCCTCTCAATCAAACTAAAAAATGCGTAGAAGAAATACATATGGAAATCAACCGTTCAAATTTGAACCGCCAACAAAATTGTGGATACAAAAATATTAACTATATATAACTCTGTTGAACAAAAGAAAACATTAACCGGTAATTCGATAAAATGTACATATTATTATACACTTGTACAGAAAAACATTCGTCTTGTAAGCATGTGTAGCATACAGCCATTACATCTTAACGGGGTGCCATAGTCAATATTTATCCTCCTACCTTATCGGCAATCGTGATATTAGTAATAAATTTGTAAATAAAACATACGTAAGAACATAAGAGAAGAGGCGCCTTCGTTATTGATAATTTAACTGCCCTAGTGGAAATTGAGCATTTTAAGGTTAGTTGAAAATATTTTTTGGCCATTAATTGTAGAATATTGGCCATTTTTGACCAATGGCCAATTTTTGGTCAAAAAACGGTTTCATAAATGCTTTCATTTCTACTAGGGTGTGTGCTTAATTTCAGATTAAAATTATATTGCGTTTTTGAGAAAAGTCTTACCAAAAATGTAAACCTAACCTCAACGAGGTGAAAAGATTTGATATTTTTGGTAAGACTTTTCTCGAAAACGCAATAATATTTTAATCTAAAATTAGCACACAGTTTAGATTGGCAATAAACGAAGGCGCCTCTTCTCTTATTTTTTCACATACTGTTTTACTTTTTTATTAATTAATCATAAAATTGAGTATGGAACCCCCTTAATTACAAAAAAAATATACAATAATATTGCGT
>JANSJX010000758.1:0-17177 GCA_026168455.1 Theocolax elegans | reverse complement strand
TATCTCGTATAGACCTATGCTCGCAAAATTCAAATTTTTATTTTCCATACCACTAATCAATTTGACGTATATCTATTATCAACCTGCTAATTCGTGCAACGACTCTTACGTGAACATTACGCATCTTGGACTTCTAGAAACAGGCGGAGAGGCTTCTTGTTTAGGAGTAGGTATGGTAAGACAGTACCAGAATTGCATAAGCTACTTAACCGGAATAGAAGGGCACTTGCTCCTTTAGCTGGCACTGAAGTACAAGTAGACGGTACATTGACCATGCTGGTGAATATAAAGAAAAGGTCAACAATAGTTGAGTTCTGAGTCGTGAATTCAATTAATTCAAATTTCTTTGTAGGAGAAGACATAATAAAATACTTTGATTTACGAGTTCTAGCTTCTAAGACAATTAGAACCTCCAATGTAAGTTATATTATTGCATACCAACACCTCTTTAAAGAACTGGCAGATTTGCGTCTGTACGCAGAGTGTGTTGACGGTTATACATACATATATTATTTTTTTAGAAAGAAAAGTATGGCTTAAACATTTTTGGAGAAGGAGAAGGAGAGTATAAAACATTTGTTTAAATTGTCCTTTGTACATCAAAAGTATTGCAATGTAAGTTTTTATTATAGCATAAAAGAAAATAATTTTTTACTTTTTGTAAAATAATTGTAAAATAATTAATTTATTTTAAAGATGAGTATGAAAGTGTAGTGCATTTTAATTATGAAGTCATACTAGTTGGGTACCTGAATTTCAAAAAAGTACGCCTTCAAAACAAAAGTGTTAGGTAGGAATCATTTTTATTAACAATGATAATAATTTCAATATTTATTTTTCATTTTTTACATAAATATAATTAATTTTAGAATGGTGTACAAAATTTGACATTTCAAGAAAGACTGAAAAATTGGCGGTTAAGGCGTCACTTGACTATATTTCTGAAATAGTTGGACCAGATTTACAAGATGGTAGCAATTTATCTGATGACGAAATGATGAACCGGAGAAAGATATTACAGACTTACATACAACAAATACTGATCAAAAGAAATGATGTTACATCAACAATAATTATACAATAGAAGTCAACTTATTAACGTTTTTTCATATTTTTTGATTACTTTAAACCGATTTCTATGTTTATCTTCAAAAATATTGTTTGAGCGTTAAGCGTATCATAGGAAAAAGTGTTTATTATTTTAATACGAACATTTTATTCATTAAAATCTTTTCAGTATAAATAATACATTTCATTTTATTGCGAAAATACGTGTTTTTTTGTGCTTTTTTCATTATTTTGACCGTTTTTCTATGTTTATCTTCGAAAATATTGTTTTGAGCGTTAAGTGTACAAAAGAAAAAAGTTTTGTAATTTTGTGACGAATATTTTGTCCATTTACGCTTTTTATATAAAAATGATACATTTCAATTTATAACGAAAAAACGTGCTTTTTTGTAGATTTTTAATGATTTTAATCGTTTTTATATTGTTATCTTCAAAAAAACAGTTTTGATCATGAAGTGTTCAATGGGAAAAAGTTTTGTAATTTTGTGACGAATATTTTGTCTATTTACACTTTTTATATAAAAATGATACATTTCAATTTATAACGAAAAAAACGTGCTTTTTTGTAGATTTTTAATGATTTTCATTGTTTTTATGTACGTATCTTTAAAAATATTGCTCGAATCAGAAAGTGTTGTATAGGAAAAAGTTTTATAATTTTAAGACGAAAATTTTGTCTAAATTCATTATGTACGTAAGAACAGTATTTTTGGAGATAATATGCATAAACCAATTTTACGAAATTGTAAAACGTTCCATAACTTCCACAATTTATGAGCGATACATCTGAAAATAGGACCACAGAGTTCTATAATTATAACAAATATACCCTGTAAATTTCAGCTCAATCGATTAAAAATTAGCAGAGTTATTTTGGTCACAGGATTTCATACATACACACATCCATACATACATTTTAGGGAGAGGTTTGGATGGTTCTAAGTTGCATACATTTTATTTTTATGTCAAAATATATGCTTTTTTGAGGTATCACATATTTTGCGATGATGAAAATATAAGGCACTTCCGTGTAACGATCGTGCATAAAAAATCAGCGTTATGTTACGCTTCGATTTATGCATTAAATAACAATTACGAAAATCGAAAAAAATTTTTGTTCGTTTACGCATTAATGGGTTAAGTAAATGTGTATTAATTTGACTATAACAATGTTATTATCAGATTTATCTTGCACTGAAAAATTTATAATTAGAATTAGATTTTAATGATACAGTTTTACTAGCTAATAATATTTATTTATTTTCCTTTTTTCACTTTAATTCTATTGTCATTGAAAACAAACAATAGCAAAAGATATTATTATAGAAATTTCTTTCGTCAGTCCAGTAAAAATAAGTCTGAAATCGATTTGTCATAGAAATGGCTGTGTTTTTGATATTTTGTAAATCGAGATCGGAGAAAACGAATTTGAAATTTGTACCCAGGTAGCACTGTCCGTCTCGGAGACGTTTTTAAAACGTTATTAAGCGTTTTAAGCGTTTTAAAAACGTCTAGAAACGTCTTTAAGACGTTTTGTGCTGACTGGGTAGCTTCCTAGGTCCAGGGGTCCTATGCGAAATAAGCGTTTAAAAGATATTTTAATTTATATTTCAATAACGTTTAGGTCTACGGTAAAACGACTTGCGCCAAATGAAAGAACGTAAAATTTAGCATCGGAAACGATTTTTTATTCGATTTTTGTAAGTGTGAAATTTTAAGATAATAAAAGAAAAAAGGCATTAAATTCATCTGAATAAGGAGTAGAGGGGAAGCGCAGACGACATGGCGGCCGCTCCCCCCCCCCCTGGCTCTGAGCGCAGTAGAAGCGAGGCAAATTTGATATACCTCACGGCGACGTCGAGAATTTTTTTGGGCGCTTTATATACTGCAAAAGTATATTTAATACAGTGTCAAATTATTAGAAAGATGTTTTCCTCTAAACAAGTGTAAAAAAATTTGAGTACTTTCTAATATTTAATTAAATAAAATTTTGAAGCACCTATTGTTAATTGCAATTATTAACTTTGCCCGCTAATGTGCAATGTAAAATTCTTATTTATTCAAATGTAGTCTTGAAACAGTTTAAAAAAGTGATTGTCGTAAAAATATAATTAACTCCTTTCAGCAGTTAGATTTATTAATTAACTCAAAATAATAATGTGCAAAATATTTTATTCAAATTTTGTGATAAGTGTATTCAGACCGTGAAATATCAATTTTCTTAATTTTTTTTAATGTAATACGGATCCATTTTCGAAATACGGACACAGCCAAGTTCTAAAGATACTACTTTAAATAATACATGCACATGAATTTTGTCAACATTTTCGCTTAAGAATTTTAACATGATATTTGGGTTTTTTCGAATTAAAAGTATGGATACAACATTGTTTACACAATTACAATTAAAAAAATTACTTCCTTGTTAAAAATCTAACCATCGGGTCCTCCCAAATGTTTGAAACTCTCTTGATGAAATTTTTAAAAAATCTTTTGGGTTGAAATAGGGTATTAATCCTGTTTTATTTGGTCGAAATGTCCTTAAATAATGAACAATTTTAGATTTAACGACGTATAAATAAAAATTTTAAATTAATATAATTATGTTAATATTCTGGTTTTCTTTCTACAGTTATACATTATAATGAAAAGCAAGTGTGTATGATCGATTTTATTAATTAATGATCTCTTTGCACTAACATTCACTCTACAGAAAATGTATTGAATAAAAATTAGGAAAACCATAAATATATTAAAGTTGTAGGGTAGAATAATATAGTAAGAGAGTGGAGAGATGGAGAAAAAATAAGTTGTAAATAATAATATACCGTCACATACCCCCAATTGTTGATCAATTAAGGCAAATCTGTACATTCTTTTTATTATTTTAACGTCGCTCTTTTTATGCTCCCAATTTTATGCTCCCAAAGAAAGAAGCTCAAATTGCTTAATTTGGAGCAAAGTTATGAAGAAAATAAGAAATTGAAAAAATTTTAACCAAAATTTGATATGAAAAATTTATTGTTTCTTTTGGCCTAATAATTTTTAATTTCTTATTTTCTTCATAACTTTGATCCAAATTAAGCAATTGGAGATTCTTTTTTTCAAACTATATCTACTTGAACTCAGCTTTCTTCTCGTTTTTGGTTTGAGTGCCTATCTCTATTTGCTTCCGAGTTGTAAGCGATCAAATAGGAAGTAATTTTTACTGACATTATTTTTGGATGTCGAATAACTCCCGTAAAAGTGGCCATTGGCAAGAGATAACTTGGCTTTCTTCACATTTTAGATTATAAAAGACATACCATAGTTAGGATAAGATCCGTTTCCCAGAGGTCAAGTACTTCCCTTGTTAGTACAGCAAACATCCATGCCATTCATCATACACACACATACTACAAATGCACACACTCGGCATCGATAGTATTTTCCAGTCGGACTTCCGGATACGAGTTGTCCATCTCAGCCTACTCATTCATCCATCTGGGTATAAGGGACTTTTTTTCTTACTTACACACCAAAATTGATACATTTTCTAAAATTTGTATGGTGTAACATTTATTATAAATTTATATATTCTTAAAATACAATGGACATCCTTGTTATATAATAATCTTTTTATATATTTCTAATCATAAGTTTTATTATTAGATAATAATATATTATATATAAGATTCAATTATTTGTATTTATTGGTTGTTATTTTATATAAATAATTTATGTTCTCATTATTTATTACTTTATTGTTATTATTATTATTATATTAGCAGCTTGTTTACCAATATCTTACTAGCATGACTCTAGCAGTCGTAAAAGTTTCTGTTGACGCCTTTCTGCTTCTTGCATATGCTATTTTTCATCACTATTGAGTCTGGCAGGGCACGTTAATCCTACTGCACAGGTAACTCTATAGGGCGGAAACATTTCTTTGTGTTGGAGTGCAGAATCACATTTGCAAGATGATGTGAATACTATATCATCTACTATTGTATTTTTGTATGGTGGTTGGCTTTTTAGTGAATACATAGAATTAGTGAAAGTCTGAGTTCCTCTTATGTCTCCGTAAAAATAAAGTAGTGCTTTATTTCCTCCTAGGTAATTAATGTCTCCATACGTATTCTGTGCTTGTTTATTTGTTTTATCTTGTTTCCAGGTGCATTATTATTCATTATATTGTTACTATTCATTTTAGCCATATTATCTATCATATCAAAAACAGTTTCAATGGGCTTATGTCTTTGAATAGTAGTGTCTCTCTTATATTCTATTTTTTTTTGCTTATTCTTTTACAAATTTTTTAGTCATTATGTTATTTTTTCACTTTCTGTTTCCTACATTCATATATACAGCATTTCTTCAGTGATATTATTCAGTTTTATATTTGTTTTTAAAAAGAAGTTACTCATTTTATTGTAATTAGAATTTGAAATTCGACGATGTTTGCGATCTACATTATGATTGCATTTACCATTCGCACAAATATAAGTTCTTATATCTAGAATTATATTGTGAGATGACGGCAGACTTTGTGTAATTTCAGTTCTAAGATTAGTGTATTTGTTAATATCTAGATTAACGGTATGTAATTATTATTGTACTTTCATAAATTAAATTACTTAAATCTCTTGTCAGGTTCTTAAACGTGCCTATTGCTTTTATATAACTATTGTTTGTGCTCACTGTTTTACTGAATATATAAGTTTCCGTCTTGTTTTACTTCCTGAATTTAAAATTTGTTTTTTTCAGAGCATTATAGTAAAAAAGAAGACATTGATAAGAGAAAGATTTTTGTATGTTTAAAGGGCTTATAATTTGGAAAGTGTTTTTGTTTATAATTTTTAGGATCTTTGTACCGATTGTAATAGTTGTAAGTTATTTTGATATACTCTACCCCATGATATGATTCCATAATTAATCACTGTTAAATAGAGCATAGTATATAATTTTCAATGTGTTGCTATCCATGAATTTAGTTATTTTGCTGAATACAAAAATAAGATACTTTAGTTTTATTTATCAAGTATTCAACATGTTTATTCCATTTCATGGTCATGTCAAAATGTATACCCAGATATTTGACCTCCGATACTCGCTTAATTAACTCATTGTTTATTTTAATATCTATCTTGTCTGGAACACTAGCATAATAAATAATAATTCCCAAAGGTGATATAAACAGTTTTATGTATGTTTATTGTTAGTTTGTTTAATCTAAGCCAAATGGAGACCTCTTCGTCTGGAGACGTCAGCATAATTCCACCGAAAATTCAACCATGTATCCGTACTCATGCCGACACACAAAAAATCGGAAAATTATCTTTGTGAGCCCCGCTTTGACGTTATAATATAGGCTTCCGGCCTCCGGCACCTCGAAAGACGTTATAGCTTCAATCCTTCATTAATATTATAAGGTCAAAGTGTGCTTTTTTACCCGTGAGGGGTATTTAGGTATTTGGGTTATTGGTTTTTTATGCATTATTCTATCAATTAATATTCTCCCCCTTACATCTGAGTCGTTACATATGTTTTATAACCTCAAAACACCAAGATAACACGTAGTGTCACCATAAGTACCGATACTGGTGTTTATATATATATATGGGCTATTTCACGTCAAGTGGTACGATGAAAATTTTAAATCACTCCAATTTGTGAAGAGACTGGAGATATCTTCCAGAAAAAAGAAAAAAAATTTTAGGTGTTAAAAATAATTTGCTTAAGAGTTATTCCACCATGAAAAATGGAAAATTTTCAATTTTTTAGAAAAATTACTATTTTCAAAGCCATTTATCTCAAAATCTATTGATTTTTTTGAAAAAATATTAAAAACAACTTTTGTTCAAAATAATCTTTAGAACTTATCTACCTGGTTTACAATTCTTAATTTTAAAATCTCGAAGAGATAGAACGCCCAAAAATATTGAATATCAAAAAAAGGCGACCACGCCACAATCGATTTTGATCTAACACCGCTCAAAAGATCACATTTTTTGAGAGCTTTCGAATGGCCGTAAGTTATGCCGTAAAATTCATGAAAATTAGTGATTTTATGAGGTTTATGGGGTATAACTTACACCAGCGCTCTTGGCCAATAATCTAACCACCGCCATTCGAAAGCTCTCAAAAAATGTGATCTTTTGAGCGGTGTTAGATCAAAATCGATTGTGGCGTGGTCGCCTCTTTTTGATATTCAATATTTTTAGGCGTTCTATCTCTTCGAGATTTTAAAATTAAGAATTGTAACCCAGGTAGATAAGTTCTAAAGATTATTTTGAACAAAAGTTGTTTTTAATATTTTTTCAAAAAAATCAATAGATTTTGAGATAAAGGCTTTAAAAATAGTAATTTTTCCTATAAATTGAAAAATTTCCATATTTCATGGTGGAATAACTCTCAGGCAAATTATTTTTAACGCCTAAAAATTTTTTTCTATTTTCTGGAAGGTATTTCCAGTCTGTTCACAAAATTTGGAGTGATTTAAAATTTTCATCGTACCACTTGACGTGAAATAGCCCATATATATATATATATATATATATATATACTAGGGGGGCTTCGCCCCCCTGCGCGCTTCGCGCGCCAACCCCCTATTTTTAATTTCGAAAAAGGTTTATCGTAATAAATTTATTTTAAATAATGTTTTAAATTATATTACTTTTTCACTACCATGGACACCTTAGAAATTAAACCGATTCACACAACACCTTGGAGGTACTGTTATAATGCATTGGGTTTTGTACCAAAAATTTAATTTTTTTTTAAATACGATTATAATTTATAAATAAAAGTTTTTACTAAAATTTAGTATAATGAAATCAGAATAATAGTAATAAAAAAAATAAAGACACTAAATGTTAACTGTAAATTTTAAACTATATGAATTCCTATAAAGCTTAAATTTATATTTTAATAATTATAAATGTTAATGAAAAATTTTTAAACAACTTTTGTTTAAATTAATCTTTAGAACTTATCTACCATGGTTACATTTCTTAATTTTAAAATCTCGAAGAGATAGAACACCCGGATATATTGAATATAAAAAAAAAGGCTACTACACCATAATCGATTTTAATCTAACACCTCTCAAAAGTTCACATTTTTCGCGAGTTTTCGAATGGCTTGGGTTAGCTTATTGGCCAAGACCGCTGTTGTAAGTTATGCCTCATAAACCTCATAAAATCACTAATTTTCACGTATTTTAGGACATAACTTACACCAAAGGTGTAATATATATAATATATATATGCGGTATTCCACGTGAAGTGGTCCGATCAAAATTTTAAAATGCACCAAATTTTGGGTACACATTGCAAATGTTTTTCAGAAAACAGAAAAAAATTTTTAGGTACTGGAACCTATTTGCTCAAAGTTATTCTAACCTCAAAAAGTGAATTTTTTCTAGTTTTTTTCAACACCTGCTGTGTTTACCGCTATTTATCTTAAACGCTATCAACTTTTACTATACAACATTATACGTAACATTCGTTGCTAATTGTGTCTGGAATTTATCCTTCTGGGTTAGAATTTCTAATCTTAAGGTCAATGTTACATAAACTACATGTCAATATTCAACTTAAAAAAAGTGTAAGTTTGCTACAATTGATTTTTTTATCCAAAAGTCTAAAAGAAAGCTTGGAGCAATACCTTTCAAATGGTCTGTAGCATTTTTATGGCCTACAATTCTGTAAAAAGTTATGATAATTTAAAGAAAGACAAAAAATTCACAAAAATTAACATAGTATTTCCCATTTGAATTTTTAAAAAAATTTGGTGTTTCTTTAAATTATCATAACTTTTTACAGAATTGAATGCCCCAAAAATGCTACAGACCATTTGAAATGTATTGCTCCAAGCTTTCTTTTAGACTTTTGGATAAAAAAATCAATTGTGGCGCACTTACACTTTTTTTTAAGTTGAATATTGACATGTAGTTTAAGTAATATTGACCTTGAGATTAGAAATTCTAATCCAGAAGAATAAATTCTACACATAATTAGCAACGAATGTTACATATAATGTTGTATAGTAAAAGTTGATAGATTTTGGGTTAAATAGCGATGAACCCAGCTGTTGTTGAAAAAAACTGGAAAAAGTTGACTTTTTGAGGTTAGAATAACTTTTGAGCTTATAAATACTAGTACCTAAAAATTTTTTTCTGTATTCTGAAAAACATTTGCAATGTGTACCCAAAATTTGGTGCATTTTAAAATTTTGATCGGACCACTTCACGTGGAATACCCCATATGTATGGTAATGAACAATTAACTTACCAAAAATAGTAAAGAGCATATACTTAATTGTAGTATTTAGTAAAAACCTATTAAAATTTTAGATTACTTTAAACGGATCTAAATACAACTTTACCTCCTAAAATTAATTTATTGAAGTCATCGCCAAGAGTTCTATATGTCATTAATATTTTGTACTTTTAGAGTAATAAAACTTTCTTCATAATTAAATTAATTTTTGTATTAGTTTTAAAAGAATTATTTATAACATTTTAGCGGTATATAAATATAAACCTCTTTCTTGCATTTCTCCCATAATTCGTAATTTGCACCCTCTTTCAAAATTTGCGTTTTAATCCATAATTATATCCAATTTATTTTTCCCTTTAGTTACAGAGCCCATATATTTATTTTAATTATTATAAACAAAGGCATTCCTTAAATAACCTTTTGTATCTAATAAATACATACTTGTTTATTTAAAATATTGTTTTATATAAATATATGTAATCTACTTACTTATATATCCATACAATTTTTAAATTTGATTTGAATAATATTTAAATTAAATACTACTAAAATAAAAATTTTCGAAAAATTTTTGAAATGTAATTCGTATTTTATATTGCCTCTGTTAAAATTTGAATTTTCTTTTGCCATTACTGTTTATAATAGAATTATCTTAAAAATGCAATAATTAATGTATTAATTTTTAATTTATTGTATATTTCACATATAGATATTTGAAAAAGTGTATGTTATACTTGATTAATATTTATTTTATCTTCGAAAAATTGTGCATTTTTTTAAAAACATTACATTAAATTTTAGGTCCGTTATTATTTTATGAGTTTTATCAGGAATAAGTAAACATATTCTTTCAAGTTATATTCACAACTTTTTTTTGCGCACGGAAAAAATACATATATTATCTATTCTTGAAAAAACAAATAACACGCACACGCACACACACACACACACACACACACACACACACACACAATATACACACTTACATATATGACATATATATATAACATATATATAACATATACATAACATATACTATATAACATACACTAAAAAAAAAATTTACTGAATTCAAAAAAATTTTTTTTGAATCAAGTAAATTATTTCTTTCACTATATTTGAAGAATCCGTTTTGTTAAATTAATAAAATATATTTATTTGAACAAAATTAATCTATATTAAAAATAAATAAATATTGCGTTGTATTGGCCAACATATTTCTTTTAAACAAGCAAATTATTCATTGAATTAAAATCTGCTATATTAACACACAAGTAAATAATTAGTTATTTGTAACAAATATTAGTCACTTAAACCAAACAATTTTATTAAACCAACAAAAATTTTTTTCGATCGAACAAAATATTTCAATGTTTTATAAAATTGATGTGTCAGTGAACCGATAAAATTTTTGGCCGCTTGCGGAAAACTTGGATCCCCCTAGCGGTCGTTGCCGAAAGCTCTCTTATTTAAGTAAATGGTTTATTTAACTTAAAAAGCAAAAAAATTATTTTAATAACTTTATTTTTTTCAAAAATTGATTGGAATATTTTTACCAAAACCAGTGAACATTCAAATAAATTATTCCATCGTTTCAAAAAAAATTTATTTATTTCAATAAACCAATATTTCCTTGTTTCAATAAAACATTTCTTTAAAATTACTTTATTTCGTATGAATTTTATTTTTTCTAATAAAAATGCATTTAATACAAATAAATTATTACATCGCTTCAGAAAAGTATTTATTTCTTTCAATAAGCGTATGTTTCTTTGTTTTAATAAAATATTTCTTTAAAATTACTTTATTTCATATGGATTTTATTTTTTCTAATAAAAATGCAGTTAATACAAATAAATTATTACATCGCTTTAAAAAAGTATTTATTTCCTTCAATAAACTAATATTTCTGTGTTTCAATAAAACATTTCTTTACAATTACTTTATTTCATATGAATTTTATTTTTTCTAATAAAAATGCATTTAATACAAATAAATTATTACATCGCTTCAAAAAAGTATTTATTTCCTTCAATAAGCGTATGTTTCTTTGTTTTAATAAAATATTTCTTTAAAATTAATTTATTTTATCAAAACTTTTTTTTTTAATTACCAATTATAACGGGTACTGTTTAGAGAGTCGATGCAGGTAGGTCCCTGAATTATTATAAGTTTTATAATATAACATATTATTTTAAAGCAACGTAAAACCGAACGCGTTTTATAATTTTCAATTCATTTAGTTACAAAAATTAAAGTAATAAGTACATACCAAATTAAAAACACAAATTTTTTTTACTATTAAAATATTTAATATTTATTTCACTCAAATGGAGTGTTGAATTAAAAAAAAATATAGTTGAATTAAGTAAATTTATTATTTTAAACAAAGATTCCTAATTTAGTTAAAATAAGTATACATTTTATTGAAACAATAAAATATAATTTTAACTTTAGCAAATCCACTTTAAAAAATATTTATTTAATTGAGAAAAATTATTTTTTTAATGTTACTTAATTGTTCAAGTAAAGTTATATCATACTAAACCCATCTTCTAAAATAATTTACTTTTTTGCTTTTATAAAATCAAACTTCTGAATTGAAATAAAAATAATATTAAGAGAAAAAAAATTATTTATTTAATTTAACAAAATAATTATTTTGTATAATCAAAAATTTTTTATCAACCCATATAATTTTTTTGAACAAACATTTACTTGAATTAATTTAATATTTGCATTAATTTAATAAGTGAAAGAAACATTAATTTATGTAGTTCATTTCGTTAAATTAAAGAATTATTTAATAAATTTAACCAAATATTCTAGCATTTTGAAGAAATATGTACTTATATGAAAGAAATATTTTCAATTAAATCCATTTTTTAAATTAATGCAATTTTTTCATTGAACTAAATAAATTAATTGCTTGATTTATGCGTTTACCATTTTATTGGGTATTTTTAAAACATGGGAAAAAATGGGTTTTTTCATTTCAAATAAACGATAAAATAAAATTGAAAAATATTTTAATGATTCAAGTAAAATTTATTTGATTTAAGTAATAATAAATCAATAAAATTGTGTGCATGAAAACAAATAATTAGTTTTATTATTTCAATTAAATTTTATTTATATCAAAAAAATATTTATTTGAATCAAATAAACTGAATTCAAACAAATATATTTTTTTGATTCAAACAAATTTTTTTTTCTGTGTAACAATTGTAATCCCAGGTCGATAAGTTCTAAAGATTATTTTGAACAAAAGTTGTTTATTATATTTTTTCAAAAAAATCAATAGATTTGAGATAAATGGCTTTTAAATATAGTAATTTTTCTAAAAAATTGAAAACTTTCCATTTATCATGGTGGAATAACTCTTAGGAAAATTATTTTTAACACTTAAAATTTTATTTTTGTGATTATAACTTGAAAGAATGTCTATTAGTTTACTTATTCTTGATAAAACTCATAAAATAAAAACGGACCTAAAATTTAATGTAATGTTTTTAAAAAAAAAATGCACAATTTTTCGAAGATAAATAAATATTAATCAAGTATAACATACACTTTTCCAAATATCTATATGTGAAATATACAATAAGTTAAAAATTAAATACATTAATTATTGCATTTTTAAGATAATCTATTATAAACAGTAATGGCAAAAGAAAATTCAAATTTTAACAGTGGGAATATAAAATACGAATTACATTTGAAAAGTTTTTCGAAAATTATTAATTTAGTAGCATTTAATTTAAATATTATTTAAATCAAAATTTAAAAAATTGTATGGATATATAAGTGAGTAGATTATGTATATTTATAGAAAACAATATTTTAAATAAACAAGGATGTATTTATTAGAAACAAATGGTTATTTAAGGAATGCCTTTGTTTATAATAATTAAAATAAAAATATAGGCTCTGTAACTAAGGGAAAAATAAATTGGATATAATTATGGATTAAAACGCAAATTTTGAAAGAGGGTGCAAATTACGAATTACGGGAGAAATGGAAGAAACAGGTTTTTATTTATATGCCACTAAATTATATAAATAGTTCTATAAAATTAATAAAAATTTTTTCAGGGCCATTATTTTAAGTTACAGAGAGTCAAAATTGACATTGTTAGCACTTTTTGCATTCTATGCCCATTTTCATGAATTTGTAGCTCCCAGGGGATGCATTTTTCATTAAAAACATAAATATGACTTTTTTGTAAAATTTTCTGAATTTTTCATTAAAATACTTTTAAAGTCATAAATTGTCACACTCTTGTAAGCAATTTAAACCTTAAATAGTGAAAATCAGCAATTCTGTTCCGGACTCTGGAAACCTAATAATGTCTAAAAGATGTCTTTTTATAGTCAGAAACTGCCTATAAATTTCCAGAGTGTGCCTAAATATTAACATCACTTATGGTCAAAATATCTAGGAAAAGTGCCCAAAATATTAATAGAAATGTATATTTGTTGTCTTATAACATAAATGTATAAATGTTGCCTTAGAATTATAAATGTTTCAAAAATTAATTTTTTAAAATTGTATAATAATCTACGTATTTTAGTAGCTTACAGGGAATTATATGGATACTGAAACAAGTGAAGATACTTTTCTGCCACTCCAAGTAAGTGCATAAATTTGTTTGCAATGATCAATCTAATAGATTTATCGTTATAAGGCAACAAATATACATTTCTATTAATATTTCGGGCACTTTTCCCAGATATTTGACCATAAGTGATCTTAATGATTTAAACCCACTCTGGAAATTTATAGGCAGTTTCGGACTATAAAAAGACATCTTTTAGACAGTATTAGGTTTCCAGAGTACGGAGCAGAATTGCTGGTTTTTCAGTATTTAAGATTTAAATGGCTTACAAGAGTGTGACAATTTATGATTTTAAAAGTATTTTTTAATGAAAAATTCAGAAAATTTTACAAAAAAAAGTCATATTTATGTTTTTGTGAAAATGCATCCCCTGGGAGCTACAAATACATGAAAATGGGCATAGAATGCAAAGAAGTGCTAACATGTCAATTTTGACTCTGTGTAACTTAAAATAATGGCCCGTGAAAAAATTTGAAAAATTCAAGAGAACTACTGAATATCTCTAAACGTATTCACAAAGTATACCTATCCTAATATATCATATATATATATATATATATATATATATAATATTCGATATAATAATATATATATTATATATATAGTATATATATGGGTTGGTCTCCTGTGGCCCTCCGAAATGAAGCAAAAATAAATATTGCTATAACTGTGGGAATTGTTTTAGAGGTATCCAGTAGTTCTCCTGAATTTTTTCAGATTTTTTCTGGGCCATTATTTTAAGTTACAGAGAGTGAAAGTTGTCATTTTAGCACTTTTTGCATTATATCCCATTTTCATGAATTTTAGCTCCCAGGGGATGCATTTTTCACTAAAAACATAAGTATGACTTTTTTTGTAAATTTCCGAACTTTTCATTAAAAATACTTCTAAAGACATAAATGTATGCTGCCCACTCTTGAGCATTTAAACCTTAAATAGTGAAAATCAGCAATACTGCTCCGACTCTGAGTAACCTAATACTGTCTAAAAGATGTCTTTTTATAGTCAGAAACTGCCTAAAAATTTCCAGAATGGGTCTAAATCATTTAAGATCACTTATGGTCAAAAATCCGGGAAAAGTGCCCGAAATATTAATAGAAAGTATATTTGTTGCCTTATAACGATGAATCTATTAGCATGATCGTTGCAAAAAAATTTGTGCACTTACCTTGGAGTGGTAGAAAAGTACTTCACTTGTTTCAGGTATCATTAATCCCCTGTAAAACTGCTAAAAATACAAATATTATTATACAATGTAAAAAATTAATTTTTAACATTTATAAACATTTATAATGCTGAATTTTTAGTTTTACATCCCGTTACAAGAATTATATACTAATCTGAAGGTTACTATAAAATATATAAACATCATTATTACAATAACTGAATATACGTATTAATACAAAGATATATAAATAATCGTATTAATTATAATGAATAATATGATAACGTGACAGTGACAAGTTGTGAAATCTAACAATGTATTGCTGAATAATAATAATAATAATGTGATACTTTTATAGTAATCCTTCAGTATTAGATTATAATTCTTGTAAGGGATGTAAAACTAAAAATCCGCATTATAAATTTTAAAAAAAATTTTTTATAATTTATAAAATATTGTGTTTTTAGCAGCTTACAGGGGATTAGATGGATACTGAAACAAGTGGAGATACTTTTCTACCATTCCAAGTAGTGTATAAATTTTGCAATGATCATGCTGTACTAGATTCATCGTTATAAGGCAACAAATATACATTCTATTAATATTTCGGGCACTTTCCCGGATATTTTGACCATAAGGATCTTAATGATTAGACCCACTCTGACAATTTTTAGCAGTTTCTGGACTATAAAAAGACATCTTTTAGACAGTATTAGTTACCAGAGTCCGGAGCAGAATTGCTGATTTTCACTATTTAAGGTTTAAATGGCTTACAGTGTGACAGCATACATTTATGTCTTTAAAAGTATTTTTAATGAAAAGTTCGGAAAATTTTACAAAAAAGTCATACTTATGTTTTTAGTGAAAAATGCATCCTCTGGAGCTAAGAATTCATGAAAATGGGCATATAATGCAAAAAAGTGCTAAAATGTCAATTTTCACTCTCTGTAACTTAAAATAATGGCCCAGAAAAAATCTGAAAAAATTCAGGAGAACTACTGGATACCTCTAACAATTTCCCACAGTTATAGCAATATTTATTTTTTTCATCTTCGATGTCACAGAAAACCACCCATATATATATATATATATATATACACAAATATATATACATTTCTAAACAGGGGGTTATGGAGCCTCATGTGTTAAATCCCAATAACCCTATCCCTTTCCCACTCATTGTTAATATGGCAGGTTATGAAGCCGGGCTCCATAATCTTTTCTGTCTCTTTTATCGTACTAAAGTACGTATCTTCCCTCTCTGTCATGGGCGTCATAAACCCCGATATTAAAATTATATGTGTTCGTACAAGTATTTAGAATTTTTTTCGCATGTTAAATCTATTGCCACAAGTTTTTTGTCAATGTTGCCAACTTAAATTTAAGAAAAAAAATTTAGCCCGCGAAATACGACCTTCTTTAAACCGGCCGCTGAGATACGACCTTCTCCAACCGGTCACTGAGGTACGACCTTTTCTAACCGGCCGCGAGATGCGACCTTTTTAACGGACGCTGAGATACTCCTTTTCGAACCGGCCGCTGAGATACGACCCTTTTATTCGGAAGCGACGATATGTAAAATACTTAATTTTATCTGCTTACTTTATATAATTATGGGTGCCAGTCGCGTCCTACACAGCAGCTGAAAGCTTCCCATGAAAGATTCAAGCAATATTCCATTGAAAATTCCTGCAAGTCTGAGCAACCTTTAATGAATCATTCAGTAACCTACCATAGAAAATATTCGAAGGAGCTTTCTACAATCTTGCTGCAAGGTTGCGAGACTGACTGAAATAAGGAAAATATACAACCTTACATGCAAGTTGCTACAATATTTCGGCAAAGTTGCAAGAAATATTCACCGTCAATATTGCACCAACCTTCCACGTAAGTTTCCTGCAAACCTTCATACGCTACCAGCTGCCATCGCTCAATTTTCCCGATTCCTACTTCGCTTCCTGCAAGATCGTGGCAATGAAAGTTGTAACTTTCAGAAAAGTCTTTTGTCAAGCTTCGTGAAAGTTTGCCGAAATCTTCTCGAATCCTCGCAGATATCAAAAATTG